>CM044961.1:18807013-18825926 GCA_024516035.1 Bactericera cockerelli
AAGCATGTATGAATCATGCTCAATTGCATTGTACAAAAATTACAACTTACAGTGCGTTACAAACACACATACTCGTACATAGATGAATAGATAGGAACAAATGTCGCTAGAGTCAAACCAGACTAACTTCGTTACTCTTTGTTCGCAATAATTGCAATATGTTCACTCAATTTTACGAGCACATCATTTGATTCAAGATCTTTAGTTATAAAATAATACCTTTGCTTAATGGTTTATTACCAGTGATCTACTGTTAATATACCCTTGTTTGTATTAATACCTTAGCTTGGGAATTCTCCAGTACTCTCATTGTCTTCAAGCCTCAGATAATACTTCTCCACATTAGATTAAGTTCGCTAGGAATTCTCCAGTACTCTCATTGCCTTCAAGCCTCAGATAATACTTCTCCACATTAGATTAAGTTCGTCAGCTTTCCAGTTCGTGGCCGCTTTGGTAAATTGAGAACAGGACATTCTGGTCTCGGTGCCTGTAGGTCAGAGTCAACTTTTCATTATAATCTTTATACAGGGTGTAACACCAAAGTTGGCCACCTCAAATTACTCGGCCCCTGATAAAGTTTTTGAAAAAAAAAAAAAAAAATCCAAGAGTACAAGTCCTGATTATGCGGTTTCAGTCATGATTTTTTTTATATACAGGGTGGTTCAAAAGTCAGAAATTGAGGTGTCAACTTTCGATTTTTAAATGGATCGACCTGAATTTTATTTGATAATTTTACTTCTAAATGGTTCCTGAAGCTCTACCCACAGGGAAAATAGCTATGGGAAAAGGTTAGGAAAATTATGTGCAATTCCAAGATGGACTCTGGGGATTCTAGAATGAAACTATACAACTGTGTAGTTAAAGCTACCTTGTTGCACAGTTCCGAGGTCTAGGGGTTCAGGTACGGAGATCTCCTAGAAAAATGTCAAACCTACTTCTTCAAGTCTATTTTCTGTTCAGCTCGCAACACACCAAATTATGCGTTTCGTCTTGAGATGGGTGTTGTCCGTTCGTGAACAACATCTTTGACATTTAATAAGGTATCCGGAGTAATGAAAAAAACCTAACCCTATCTTATTTCCTTGTCTTTCAATATCTTATTTTGACCGTTATTCCGCTAGTGGTCACTGCTTATATCAAAGTTAATTACTTATTAACTTATCAGAGGCACGCTTCCTCTCGGTAGTGAGTTGGAAAAAATGTTTTACCTTTGAAATATATAAGTCAAAAATAATACTTATTTTTCCTCGCGAAGTATGAGAGGACCTTTTGTAACATCTAAAGTACAGGGCCGAAAAGTCCGACTTTGTTATCACCAGTGGGTCAAGTGGGTAGCGCGCTAGGCTTGCACGCACAGCGACCTGGGTTCGAATCCCAGCGGAGTCGGAATTTCTCGGTTCTGTCTTTTGGATGTTACGGGGTTAACTCATAACTCGTGAGGAAAATTAATAGCTGCTGTTTTGAGATTTTTTTCAAAACAACCCCAACAAAGAAAAAGTCTCTGTTCCACGTTTCATATTAGTGCTAAGTTGAGCTGCTTTGTGATTTGACTAGTAGACGTATTATATTAATACAATATGTATGAAGTTATCATATTTGTGTTAGTGCGCGGACACAATGGAGGCCTATACCCTGAACCCTGGGGTACCTGAGCCAGTACCTGTTAAAATAATCTAACCATGCTATTGAATGTAAGCGGCCACAACGGAGTCCAGTAATAATTACTATCTATATCTATCTATCTATTACTATCTATAGACAATTATTGTCTATATCAAGCTGTAGGTACCAGGGTCTGGGGTCGAGGGTCTAGAGTATTAGCCAGGGTCCTCGTTCTGGCCACCTATACTTTATCACTTTCGTGATGTCACACTACTCAGACTCGCTTTGCTGAACTTGGGACTTGAACCACCGATCTCCAATTTACAAGCCCACCGGCGTATCGATCAAGCTACTGAGTTCAGTTTCATGGGTACTTACACATTTAGTAGGGTTACTAGAAACAGAAGGCTCACACGGTAGGGCACCTGGTTCAGTCTTGACAGTGATTTCTTTTTTCTCAACTATTTTCCTAAAAAAAAGGAATACCTTTATAGAAAATCTTTTTTTATCAATACATATTTCGTCTTTTATGTAAGTATCCTTAATTAGTTTCAGGATGTTATATAAAGTACATATTGTTCGAAAAGTTTCGGGAAGTATTTTTATCTTTACAAAATCACACCCTCACTTTTATTCCGAAGAAAAATTCACGATTTCGCGGGGTTGATCAAAGTATCGAGGGAGGGATAGGCAGGCATACAACATTTCAAGTACCCTATCTTCAGCTATTCAAATAAAAATCTGTTCTAAGACTTTTCGTACACCTAATGTAACCTTCTTATTATAATAATATTCTTTAGTGAAAGGTCACCATCTGGTGAGGTTAAAGCTTAAAACATTTTCTACAACCTAACCCTCAAAGTCTTATTATTATGTGGTCACAAAATCAAATGAGGAAAAATTCATGCATTGGGTGGGATTCAAACCGGACGCTAACGAGTTCCTTCCGAACCTTTTTTTTACTCAGGTAGTGATACCGAGTTACTTCCCGTACAGGAAAGGTAAATACACGTGTTGCTTCCCGATGCAAACACCGAGTACCTGAGACCTGGGTCATGAGTTACCATGGAATGACAAAATTATAGTATTTTATAGTATTTTTTTCCTCGTAGGCATGGCCTTCAATGTATTTTACCTAACCCTACTATAAACCCAAGGCATGGCCTTCATTATATTTTTCCTAACCCTACTATAAACCCAAGGCATGGCCTTCAATGTATTTTACCTAACCCTACTATAAACCCAAGGCATGGCCTACATTGTATTTTACCTAACCCTACTATAAACCCAAGGCATGGCCTTCATTGTATTTTTCCTAACCCTACTATAAACTCAAGGCATGGCCTTCAATGTATTTTACCTAACCCTACTATAAACCCAAGGCATGGCCTTCATTGTATTTTACCTAACCCTACTATGAACCCAAGGCATGGCCTTCATTTTATTTTTCTTTTAGACATGGTAAACGGGAAGCAAGTCGTTATCGGGGAGGAACTCAACGGGAAGCAAGTCGGTAAGGTCAAAACCATGACCAGGAAGGAAGTCGGTAAAAAAAAGGTCGATGGGAAGGAACTCGGTTCCCCCGATTCAAACCAACAGAACCCTACGCTACCTGGATTACCAGACTAGCGAGTTAATCACTTGACTACCAATGCACGATATTATAAATTACTTAACACAAATAGCGTGTCTCCCTCTGAAGTAAACCAATTGAATCCATGGAACAAAGATTCAGAGCAGGACAAATCAAATTTCTATCAAACATTCTGAGTGTGCGAAAACAACGGAGCCCTAGTAGGCGGGTACAACGAGGACCCTAAACTTTTTACCACTGCGGCACAGTTTTCAAGACTCCATTCTTCTCGCGGGTAGATAGCATACTTCCACGTCTCTTGGTTTTGATATTTGTGAGAGCGGAAAATCTATGTTCACACAACCAAGAGGTTGAAATTTGTAGGAATATCCTCACTGCCTCTTTGGACAACAGAAGGTACTCTCTTTGCAGAGAAATCCATTCGATTAATAACTTGTTCATTAAAAGGAAATAGAAAAAAAACTTGTTCATTAATGGGTAACAGAAAGTCGTGTAATGTTCTCATAAGTTTATTACATTACTATTATTCTGAGGGTCTTTTCTGAAAACATTCCATGTGTTGCGGCTTTTATTTAAACTATTGCACCCACGCTTCTTGAATAATAAAGGTATGTATGAGATGTATGTACTTAGAATTATACTTTTGAATAAAAACGGTCTACATGGTCTCGTCTGTACTCAGAGTAAAGGCTGGTTGTATTGTATATTATATTGTACATCGTTCCTCAGCCTTCATTAACATACCATCTACCTTGGAACCGACAGGACTCAGCCGAAATGATGGAAAAAGGCCAGATGGGATGACACTAGTTCCCTGGTCTCGTGGTCAAATGCTAGTTTGGGATAGCACGTGTCAACACTCTAGCAGATACCTATGTGCCACAGACCAGTCGTACAGTTGATGCTGCAGCAGAAAAAGCGGTCAGGAGAAAAAATTCCTCTTACAGTTTCATCACCAAGGCAAATTACATCTTTGTTCCCCTGGCATGTAAGAAGACAATGGGCCTCTGGAGCAAGGAGATGAAAACTTTTTTTTAATACTGTTGGTGATGGCTTGGTTCGTCTTACTGGCAATAGGGCCGCCAAGGCTTTTCTCTTTCAGGGGATTTCTTTGGCGATCCAACGAGGTAATGCTACCTGCATGTTAGGTACATTGCCTCATGCAAGTACCTAACATGCAGGTACCTAAAAAATATATTAGGTATTTGTGACCTCCCCCCAAAAAAATATTGAAATCAATTTATAGCCCCACCTTTTATTCATTCACTTATAAGTGCAACAGTATACTTATTAATCCCCTGTAGGTACACTCCTAATTAGGTATAGGTAGGTAGTGTTAGGTGCTTTCAGAAAGTTTATATGAAACGTCTACATTTCTTACTTAGAAAGGTCCCCAATCTTTCATGTTATACATTATGTACCATTGGGTATTAGAGATTTTTTTTACAATTATGTCAATTTTGAACCTACCTAATATAACCAACATTTTAGAAGAAGAAAAAAATCTTGTCTTTTTCTCTCTTTGGGCATTACAGGGTTAATATACCTATGTATGTATGATTTTATTTGTGGTGAAGCACAATGCCTCTCATAATTTTTGTGGGTAGCGCAGCATTACTAAGAGCCTCTTTTACTTTTCAAATTCTATTACATTAATTTATTTTTACTCTGGTAATGCCGCTACTTACTCATACTAACTACTCATTTTTCCTCGCGAGGTATGAGTGGACCCCGAACACCCAAGTAGAGAGCAGAAAAAATCCTGCCCAGCTGGGGATCGAACACAGGTCACCATGCGTGGTAAGCTTAGCGCGCTAACTCACTCGGCAACGGCGACTATTACAGGATTAGTATACACCTATACACAATTTCACATCAGGACATGTGGATTGAAAGGTTTGTAAGTTAATAGGTATATACAATACATAATAAGCTAGATTAAATATATATACTCCAATGTTATTCTGAGCTTTGAAAATGACCCTTTTCCTAATTACCGGCCAAATGGTCTCTTCTGGGATAATGAAACAATAAAAAGGCACACCTACCACCCAGGAGAAAAAAATGAGCCATTGTTCATGAAAATCGGTCCAGTAGTTTTGGCTGTAGAGCGGTCAACGTCAAAGAAGAAGCAGAAAATGATGGGAAAAAATGACGTTTTTAGAGTGTGGTTTTGACCAATTTAACTCAGATGATTTCGATGGTTCTTTTTTTAAAGCTTGTCTATTATCGTGCCCCAATCTGTATAAGAAGTTCAAATTCCTCCATCACTTGTACTTTTTCTCCTACAACTACACGAAATGTGCTACTTATGCTGTGGCGTAGTGTGGCGTATAATATACTTGGTAACGCTCGAACTATTTCGATTGACTTGGCGGGTCGGAGCGCTGCCGCGCTCTTTAATAAAATATACATTAAAAAAAAAACTTTTCAAAAGTATCAGAACATATAATTATAATGTACCTATTTATTTTATGAACTGTAGAAATACTCTTAAATTATTTAACTGAAAGGGAGCTCTACCAAAGGTGCAGCATTAGAGATTTCTACTCCTTTATAAAAAATTCTTGTTAAAATGGCTACAGAAAAAAATATTAAATGTATTATGTTCCACATTTGAATTGATCACGCATTGCAAAAACAACCGTTTTCAATCGCTTCTAATGGAATCGCTGCCTAATTTGGCCTGCATCACGGTAACTACTGTCGTTGGAACCAAAACTGTCCATGTCCATACTACAGCCCATGTCTGCACTGATGCTGCTATTCATACAGCTGTCCTCTGCATAGCAGCTTTGTGATTTGGGCTCTTCACAACAACAGAGAACTTTGAGTTCACCTCCTCTGATTAAGAGGAGCGCATATTTGAGTAGCGTGAGGAGCGCACACAGGAAGAGAATCCCGTAGATAACTGCTAAGGCTGTCATGATCTCCTGTACCTTTTTTAGACTGTAGGCTGCGTTCAGGTAAGACCCTGCACTGGGCACCCTACGTCGCTGACGGGAAGTCATTTTCATTCGATAAATATCGTAGTAATTCTGTACGTTAATGATTTTGGGAATATCTGCTGGATTTTCCTCCATTGCGGGAAGCAGAGATATTATTTTTCTTTCAATAGTTTTCATACTTTCTGAAAGATTTTTTTTAGGATTGTTCATCAGAGCATCCAATTTAGATTCAATGTTAGCAATGCTTTCTTCTTCGCTTCTGTTTGGCTTGGTTGGTAGAGCATCCAAAATACCCTCGATGTTATTAATACTTTCTGTTAGATTTCTTGGAGGCTCCTTTTGAAATGAAGGTGAATCTAATATCTGTTCAATGTTATCAATCTTTAGAAAATTTCTTCTAGTCTCGTTTGGCTCATTAGTTATCACATAGTCTATTCTGTCCTCTATGTTATTGATGGCCTCTATATCACCCATTTTTTGATTCGATGGGTCTGGAGGGAGGTCAGCCGGTTCCGGTACTTTTACTCTCTGTGGTTCTTGACTGTACTCTGAAGGAATTTCCACCAACTTGACGATTTCGCGAGGTACCAGCCAGTGAGACTCTGGACACCGTAGACCAATGCAATTTTTCGTTTCAACTTTGTCAGATTTGGAATAGTACCAATCATTAAATGATGAGAAAGACCCATGCACCAAGTATAGCCACGCAATAAAACAGACCAGACCAACAAGCAGTCCCAGACAAACAGGGATCCAGGATTTCAAACAAGCACCAAGTAGTGCCAAGCCAAAACCTAGCATGAGCAGAATGGTGTAAGCATAGATTAAATCGAACTCATCTGCACGATTGCTGTAAGGCATGAACGGGAGGAGCAGAACGCCCAACAGTCCCAGGGTGCACATAAATGTAGACATGATAATCGAGCCCGAGGCTAACGAGAAACAACAGCAGAATGTACTGCCCCAACACATGATGACTTTCTCTGCACTCACAGTTTCGTGAAATAAAACAGTAAACTAAGGTAGGTACAATTTAAATTTTGACACAATATTCTATTTTTCTATGAAGATTAAATAATATCTTCCAACATAAAATTTCATGGTATTAAAAATAAATCTTTGGCTAAGAAATTAATGAATTTATCTATTTATACTTATAAATGCGAAAGATAACACTCACTCATTCATCTCGATTTCTCAACACTGGTATGTCCTAGGAGCCTGAAATTTGGCATGTAGATCACTTATAGAGTCTTAGGAAAGCACTAAGAAATAATTTTGACATATCCTCACTGGGACGCCAGCCACGGCGGAAAAAGGACGCATTTACTTAATAAACGCGCCTTTTTTCACCTTTTCGTCACTGTTTCTCCGTACCGGTAAATTTCTAGAGGCTAAAAAATTATGTATAGGTTGATTTTATATTGTAGATGTGCAATAAGAAAGGACTTTAACACTTTGAGCCCCAGAGCTGGGATCGGCGAGTGAGCTCGAGGGACCACAAATTTCAGAACCCAACACTCATACATTGCTCCAAGGACCACTAGAACCTGTTCCCTATGAGATACACATAGAAACGAATACCATAGGGAGTACTCATGTCTTCCAAGTAAAGGAAGGTCGTGAATACCATATAGAGTACACAAGTCTACAGTGAAATTTCGGGTGAGGGTCATATATGGTACTCATGTCCTTTGTGAAATGTCAGCTGAGGGTCATATATGGTATTCATGGGCTCAAAGTGTTAATATATTCCAACTGGGCGCCAGCCGCGAGGGAAAAGGACCGCAATTACATATAAACACGCTTTTTTTCACCTTTTCATCACTGTTTCTCCGTACCGGAAAATTTCTGGCGGCTAAAAATGTATGTATAGGTTTATTTAATATTGTAGATGTGTATTTGTGCAATAAGAAAAGACTTTAATAAATTAAAACTGGGCGCCAGCCGCGAGAGAAGGGGCGCATTTTCACATAATAAACGCGCCTTTCTTCACCTTTGCATCATTGCTTCTCCGTACCAGTAAATTTCTGGTGGCTAAAAGGTGGCTTATGTATAGGTTGATTTTTTATTGTAGATTATAACATATACAGTATGTTTCAGAAAAGGTGGCCACCCCCTCGTAACTTTTGAACGCGACGGAATTTTTCAATTCTGTAAAGTTCTAAGCATAGGAAGTGCCCTATGGCCCATCCTGTGGTCATATTTATTTTTGGCCCCGGTCGGCCCTTCCGGCTTTCAGGCCATATTTTTTCAGTTTTCTCGCGAATTTTAAATGGAATGCTATATTTTTTATTCCTGTTAATTAAAGTTCACGTTAAGTTGAGTATAATGAGCTTTTAAATTTTTCAAAAACCTTATCAGGGGCGGAGCTAGTAGTGTGCAAATTTCAAAACTGTTACACGCTGTATTTCAGCGTTAGTTAGATTTTTTAGTACTTTTTCTATTTTCATAGGTTCAAAATATTGTTTTACACCATATGAAATCAAAAAAATATTCTTGTTTACTTCTAATCAGGGTCATAGTAAGGTTTTTCTCCGTCAATTTCCGTAATTATTGGTGTTCTCGAAATTGGCATTTTTAGAGGTGAAAGTCTGCAGTGACATATGTTTTTTATGCTTGAAATCGAAAGAAAACTTAACGGAGAAGCGATTAAAATCATAAAAAAAGCCATTTAACCTGCTAGTTTTTTCACGACAGTGTCCGGTAAAGTGGGTGAATTTCGTATTGGATTTTTTTGTTGTTGAGGAAACACAATTGGCATAGAAAATAAATAATACCTATTAAGGGAATAATACTTCAATTAACATAACTAAATGCGAAATTAAATGAAGATTATTTCTTCTAAATCAGTGCCGGATAATTTTTTTTCTCTCTCTCTTTCTCTCTCTCTCTCTCTTCGCCTCTTTAAAATAAATTGAATTGGTTTAATTTTCACCCTCAAGAGTTTGGTACTTGACCTGGTATTTTTTTCTCTTAAATTTCGAGATAATTAGATTTTTATTTAGAGACCTGGTATTCATTACTAGCAACACCAGAATTTTTTTTTTAAAATTTGGGTTTAATATCGCGTTTCAACTGCATGGTCATAATTATCATAACGGGGGTGTTCCATTCGCAAGAAACTCACCAACCTCCTAAACACATTTATCTCACCCAGCCTGGGTTAGGCCGGAATGCCAGCATCACGAAGTCTTCTCCTCGCTGGACGTTGCTTAACTTTGGTGATCCTACAAGAATCGTTGCATTCAAAGCGCCATCGGACTGACTCCAGAATTATTGACAATGTGTTTTCTACAGATTTTACCAACTTACCAACTAAAATTGTCTCAAGAGGGGACCCCTAGGCCGACTTTAGAAGCAGCATTATCCGATAATTATTTTTGATACAACTTGAACTTTGAAAAGTGAAAAAAAGAGAGAGAGAAAAAAAAAATATCCGGCACTGATTTAGAAGAAATAATTTTCATTTAATTTTGCATTTAGTTATGTTTATTGAAGTAATATTCACTTATTAGATATTATTTATTTTCTATGCCAATTGTGTTTCCTCAACAACAACAAAAAAATCCAATACGACATTCACCCACTTTACCGGACACTGTCGTGAAAAAACTAGCAGGTTAAATGGCTTTTTTTATGATTTTAATCGCTTCTCCGTTTAGTTTTCTTTCGATTTCAAGCATAGAAAACATATGTCACTGCAGACTTTCACCTCTAAAAATGCCAATTTCGAGAACACCATTAGTACTTTTACAAAAACCTTACTATGACCCTGATTAGAAGTAAACAAGAATATTTTTTTGATTTCATATGGTGTAAAACAATATTTTGAACCTATGAACATAAAAAAAGTACTAAATAATCTAACTAACTCTGAAATACAGGGTGTAACAATTTTGAAACTTGCACCCTACTAGCTCCGCCCCTGATAAGGTTTTTGAAAGATTTAAAAGCTCATTATACTCAGCCTAACTTGGACTTTAATTAACAGGAATAAAAAATATAGCATTCCATTTAAAATTCGCGAGAAAAATGAAAAAATATGGCCTAAAAGCCGGAAGGGCCGACCGAGGCCAAAAATAAATATAACCACAGGATGGGCCATAGGGCACTTCCTATGCTTAGGACTTTACAGAATTGAAAAATTCCGTCGCGTTCAAAAGTTACGAGGGGGTGGCCACCTTTTCTGAAACATACTGTATTTATTTGAAGAAAATCGGTTTAACGGTTATGGATGTAGAAGTGATTTGATATAAAATCTCAAAATTGCCACGTGTATTCAATGTGAACCAATCACGAGGAAGTATTGTGTCCATAATTGGCAGTGTATTTTTTTTTATGGTACTGTCAACACATGTTGGCATATCAAAGAAGATATGCCAGCATGCAATATCTTCCTACATAAAATTTCAGAGGAAGATTCCACACAATTTAATTTTTGGGCACAACAGTAATTTCATTGTGAAATGCACAATACATTCTTTGGTGGTAGAAGTAGTTAAGATAATGTGTATTGGTTTGGATCCCACCCAATAGTAAATGAATTTTTAGGTTAGTATCTTAATTTCTGTTTTTAATCGGTCTACTCCTTTCTTACTATGCAGGGTACAAAGTTTTTGTGAGAAAATTCTGCCCAACCCGAAAATCTAACAAAGGATCTCTGGACCTTGGGCAGTAGTCACCATGGAAGCTGGTATTGAAATAACAGAAAATAGTAATAAAAGTTTTGAAGAACTTACTCATATAGAGCACTAATCTGTTTGAAACTTTTTAACGTATCTTGACAGATGGAATCAGCTTGAAATGGTTTGTCCCAAGCAGCTGACTTGATCATCGAGTTGTTCATAAATTCTTCCTTGTTGAAGTACTTTGTAGCCACACCCCTCTAGTATGAAGAATTTTAATTTTTATTTATCTGTATCAATATAGGATTATTGTAAACATACAATACATTTTACATACATAGAATTTGATACTTTTATATAGGTAAACCAACACCGAATTATGTATATTATTTTTCAAGACTAGACTTAGTACCAGCAGAATTATCCACTAACTTGCTGCTGTTCCATACTAGACTTTTCATGACATTTTGTATTAAATTTTTTAGGGATTTTTTGTTTTAATAAAGAAAACTAAGGTTATTTACACTGAACAAGAGGATCATGGAAAAATCATTCACAAAACTCCAAAATGAAAAAATAAAAATCACCACTCAATAAAGGTCAAATTAAAATTTGACTCCTATTCTTACTATAGTTTTTAAAAAATTCTTGGAGCTTTTGTTGTGAGTTATTTTATTTTATTATTATTATTATTATTTTTTTTTTTGGTGAAAGACTTCTGCGATTATTTTTTTTTTTTTTTGGTGAAAGACATATTCGGTGAAAGACATCGAGATCACATATTCGGACTTGGGCATTAGTTTCCCCATTTAAAACAATATGCAAAATCTAGACTTACGTCCACAGAGGTATAATAAAAACGTCTATTAATTCCGCCCTTAATCGAGATCATCAAGTCAGAACCTACATATCTTACATATCCCCATATAAAACAATACCTAAAATCTAGACTTGAGTCTAAAGAGGTACCTATAGCAAAAATATCTATTGATTCCGCTGTAAAACTAAGAGATAAAAAAGCAAGAAAGTATTTTCAAACAATCTCTTTTTGAAAAATTGTGCTACAAGAAAATGCATGGACATTATGGAAAAACAACAAGTGAACAGACAATGACAGGCTTTTCCTTTCAATGACACAAAAAGTAACAATACATAACACAGCTTGCATTTAAAGTAATTAACCGAACACAGTGAAGGAGCGAAGCGACCTCACTAAGTTAAGTTCTGTTTTAACTTGGGTACTGCTTGGCGATTTAGCTTTCGTTTGTCTGTCTGTCTGTTTGTCTGCTCCGCGATAACTCTCGACCGGATATTTCAAAATTGTTGAAATTTAGTTTACATGTTTATTGGGGTCCTAAAATTTTACCTACAGTTTTTGGACCAAATTAGGCCACTCGGGGCCAAATAAGGGGCCGTTTTGGTGAAAATTGAAAACAATTTTTCTATTTTCATTGAATAAAGCAAGGCTCTTGAAATTTTGTAGAGTCGTTGAGAAAATATATTTCAGTTCAGTAGTCAAATTTTGTGATGGTGAAAGCTAAGGGGGCTGCACTTTGGTAAAAAATCGAAAAAGGGCCAAAAAGAAGGGCGGTTGATATTTTTTAATTAAAAACTATCGAGTAGGGTATTGAATGAAAGGTCTTAATGTTCTCATGCTTGATTGAACATACGATAGTTGAGTCTGTATGAGGTTTACAGTTCACAGGTACAACCACAAGTACATATGTTTAACCGTTTTATACACATACTTACAGGTTACTTCTCCATTGAAAGCAATGTTCAATATCTTCCAAAAAAAATCTTACTTCTGAACAATGTAGAGCCAGCCAGTTTGTACTCTCCAATCTCAGCATCTTTGGCTTGAATAATATTCATCAATTCATCCCGCTCCATTTGAACTTGATGAATGGAAGCCAAAAGTGGCAAAGTGATTTCTTTATAATACTGAAAGGATAATAAACCAGAGAGCAGAAGAGGTTAGAGAAATATCTAGGCTTACGGAAGCCCATGTTCCATCCTATTCATGCAGTGTTTATACAGGGTGGGGCAAAAGTCTGGAAACCCTTCAACATCTTTGGAATGGCTTTCTGAGTAAGCTTGAAATATTGCACTGTAAACAAGAGTAGTAAAACCGTCTTTTAGAGTGGGACCAATTTTTTGGGCGGTCAGGCCAGTGGGGCTAAGTTGATTTTTTAAAATACTAACTACCCTCTTAGAAAACATTTTTGAAAGGTCTTTAAATTACGAATACTCTTATTAATTTTATAAAATAAGGATTTATTACCCTGATTTAGTGTGTAAAATTCAAACTTAATAATAATAATAATAATAATAATAATAGTAAATCTTATAAGGGCAAAGCTTTATAAGTAAAGCTTTGCCCTTCCGATATTCAGGGGTTTTCAGACTTTTGCCTTACCCTGTATGTAAGGGGATGAAAGCTTAGGGAGTAAAAATGGGGAAAGAAAACTAGAAGAGGAAGTTATAAATAGCATATTTTTTTATATGAATGAAACAAATAAAACTAAAACTAACGTTACAATATAACTGCCATTCTAAAGTGGACAATTCTCCCCAATGCAAAAAATTCAATCCATGGGGAACAGAGCCGGTGATGATGGGCTTGATTTGTTTGACATTTCAAGCATTGATTTGCTGAATTCTAGGTAGGTCTCATTTGAGTTTAAGGTAATTTTAAGTTATTCATAAGTTTTTTTTTTTTCTTTTTAACATATAAATAAATGGACACGAAGTTCGTAAAATTAATAAAAAAAAAAACTAATATATTTCTCTTCTATCGCGATCTGGCTGTAAATATTTTCCATTGTCCGCCATTTTTAAGCAAATAAAATAAATATTTTCTTTTCCATCGTGATCTGGCTGCACAAAACCAAATAAAACATGGCAAAAAAAAAAAAATATTTGCTGTCAGATCGCGATCACCCTGTCAGTATTTTTCAAAATTATGATTATGAAAAAATTCATATTTGCTTTTTCCCCCATGTTTTATTTCTAAATATTTGCAGCCAGATCGCGATAGAAGAGAAAAATATTCGTTTTATTTGTTAGAAGTTAAATATTTGTTTTATTTTATTCAATGATAGGGACTGATTTAAGTGACATCCTTACTTCATCTGCATTGGCCTGAGCCAGTTCCACACTCAAGGAAAATGAAATCAAATCCTGAAGAGAAGTTTTCAAAGAGCATGTTACAGTGGTCATGTTTTCTGAGGGTGTACATTCCAAATTGTTCTGATCTGAATGGAGCAATTTTGTGGCAGCGGAGAGAAACCTCTCATCACTAGCTTCCATGGTATGATTCTGGGTCTGAAAAATCATTTTTATACTTATTACTAGCCGTTTGCCCGTGCTTTGCAACGGGACTAAATTTCAAATTTACTAAGGCATGGCTGTACTGTTGGACAGCAATGCCTTTTTGAACTTTTTATAATTTTTCTGGACAAAGCGATAATGGTTTTGTGGGGGTCAATACTGAGACATTTTTTGCTATCTCTTACCGTTTTGGCTAAACAACTCCGGACAAACAAACAAACAAACATAGGTAGGTAGTCCTTTTTTCTGTTTTATATATAGAGATTATTATTCAACAATTTTGATCTGATGCTCCAGTCTTCCCGTAATAGTCAATCACGTAATTCATTACTTGAATGTAAAATGAATGGTATACTGAGAAATTACATATTGATGGCTGAGAACAACCTCAAATGTGACATCTCAGCTTTTCATGGAAGTCGAAAAACTCTTTATTTAAATAAGTTGGTACTGTGAGAAATCCAAGTATAAGAAACTTTTCAAAAAAGTGAAATCCTCACATGTTCTCAAAACACATGATGAGTGTTACTTCAATGGTTGAGATTGACAATCTGAAATATGAAAACATTTATCTGAACAAATCAGTGCCAAACAACAAACGTGCTGCTCTCTTTATGCCAAAAATAAAACTTGTAAAAAAATTTGTTGAAAATCTAGAGGTAAAACCTTGTATTGAATTATACAAGGTTTTAAGTCCCAAGTTACCAACTTGGGTGGTTCAAGTCCCAAGTTAAGCAAAAATTTGGTAAAAAATTTTTGAGTAGTTGTGATACCTCAACAGAGATTAACACAAATATGATAACTTTAAAACAATTGAAATTTCTTTTCATAAGATACCAAATTTGAAAAATTCATCTTACAAGGTTGTTGTTCCCAGCCATCAATATCAAAGTGACATTTAGTATTTCAATAGAGGACATAGAAATAATATTACAATTTTTTATTCACTTGTAATACACCACAGTCTGGCTGGGGGACTATATATAAGTCTGGCTGGTGGACTATAAACAGGTAGTAGACCAGCATTGGCTTAGTTCTGGGGCCCTTGCCATTAATGAGCCTCCTTGTAAAGACAGTGGTAGAAGTGCTGAGTCATTCCTCCACTATCTGGCTGAGTTATTCCTCCACTATCTAGCTACAATTGTTCATGATGATGCCACCCTATGATGATAATACTGAGGTCCTTCACTTGCAGAATAAGTAAAGGTAAAATTTAGATAGAATATTATCTGCTCTACAGGAAGATACATTGAAATTAAAATTATTACCTTTGCAAGTTGGATGAGGTCATTTTTGGACAGGAAATTTTGCCACAAATACCTACTGTTGGTCAGTAATATTTTCACACCAAACTCAGAGATCTCAGTTTTGAGTAAATAATCAACAACTCTGAGCCATTCTGTACAAGATGGGATATCTCTATTCATGATTGGTAAATGGAAACATTGAGTCAGAACATTTCAACAATAATAATATTGGATAAATATTTAGTTCTGTGAACTGTATCAAATATTATGCAATTGGAAGGTATAATGTCAATAACACAGCAAATTTATGAATGGTATATAAATAAATAATTATCTAGTGGATTTCATAATAAGGGTTATACAGTAGAACCCCGTTATTATGAACTAATTGGGACCAGGGGTAGTTCATAATAGTGGGGCTCGGTGTAAAAGTTCATAATATCAGAGTTTCATATAATTACATAATGTATGGTTAAAATAAGGCAACCATACATTATGTAATTATATGAAACTCTGATACATGCATTTGAATGTTTTTTTTTTTTTTAAGTACAGATTAGGTACATACCTACTAAGACCTAAATACTACAAAGACCTATTGTAATGGTACCTAAATACTACAAAGACCTATTGTAATGATCTAAAGAAGTAATTCTTGTTTGTTTGTTTTCTCCTCTTCCCTAAAGCAAGATCTTTCATTTTTTTAAGCTGTAAGAGCTGCAAAACAACAACAACAAAAAAAATCGGCCAGAAATAAGTTCATTTAATCGGGGTTCATAATAATGGGGTTCTACTGTAATAAAATCCCCCCAAAAACACCACTTCCACTTCGTGGTTACAAAAGGAAGAACACCCCATTCGATAGAATAGTATAATTAGCTAAAAATAAATGATATCAAATTGAGAACACTTTAACCCCGTCTCTTTCTATTTCTCTGTACTCCTCTCAGAATTTAGTCCTCTTATGTTTATCTTTCTTTATCTTTTCTAGGGGTCAACCCAAAATTGATTTCTCTTTAAATTTACTTGTTGAACGGCAGTAAAAACTGGCGGTAGGAGTATGATTTTCTGAACTTATTTGATCTGAATCGAGAAAATTACACCGCGACCGCCAGTGTTATGTGCCCTCACTGATAAACTGTAAAAATTATCTCAACTGAAAAATTAAAATTAAATCAAAATATTAAAAAATTCGCGCGGCTGCAAGGAGGTTAGGTCGAAATGGAAGACAACGAACGCATGGGTTTTTTCTCGTATAACGTGTGTATTTCTTGATGGACAAAAATATTTTTCTAATTGCGGAAATCACACAAAAATTGGCACACAGATAGCAATATGAAAGCCAATTTTCAAAATTGAATGAAGTAATTGTCATTGTCGACCTCTCCCATACAGGGTGTAGAAAAAAACTGTTTTTCAATGATTTTTTCAAATTCATTATTTTGGATTCAAAGGAAAAATGACGTGTCCATCAAGGCTAAACATTTTTGTGACAAGAAGAAATGAGGATCAATTCATAAAGCAAGACAATATTACTCTTAATCCAAAATAATGAATTTTGAAAAAATCATTAAAAAACAGTTTTTATGTACACCCTGTATGGGAAAGGGCGACAATGACAAGCATTTCATTCAATCATGAAAATTGGCCTTCATGTTTTTGCTATCTCTGTACCAATTTTTGTGTGATTTCCTCAGTTAGGTGTAAATGACAGTTAAACTTTTTAAACTTCTCCTACACTCCTAGTACTTCATAGTTTGTGGTCAAAAGTGTGAGCACCAGGTCTGAATGGGTTAAGGCATCACTGCATGATGACTGATGACAGTGCGATCAGGGTTTTAAGTTTATAAGGTAAGGTAAAAGTAACAAACAAAGCTTATTGTTTTCAAATTTATCAACTGATAAAAAAATCTGGTGTAACATCACACAACTTTTCTTATCCTACGAAAAGAAACCAAATTCCGCCACTGGTGACTCAACTGTAACAGCAAAAAAAAATCGTCGCTTAAGAAGAGGTACCTCGTAAGTCCGATTTTTGAACTTTTCAGGAGACAGTAAAAACTGATTATAAAGTTGTGGGCAGGTTTAAAAAAAATAAAAAAAATCAGTTTAACCATAAACATATACCTGTTTTATCGATTGAAATTACTATTTTTTTGATAAAACTTGTATTTTTACGAGATATCGGACATACGAGGTACCTCTCAAGTGATTCTTGTAAAATTTTCAGAAAAGCATGTGTACATTTTTTGTAGAGGTACCTCGTATCTCTGATTTATTTTACACAATACACATATATTACTGATTGGAGATACGAGGTCTCACCAGAAATTTTCTTCAAAACAAAAATATCGATTTACGAGGTTAACTTTAATCGATTATTGTGGCATTTTTTGTATTTGAATGGTCATATAAAACCGATTTTAAAAAAATCGATATTTTTTTCCGATTCCAACGATACCAAAAACGTATTATCGAAAAATTCGGACTTACGAGGTACCTCTTCTTAAGCGACGAAATGCCAAATTCGTAATCAGGACTTCATCATAATCATTGGATGCGATATGTTACAACCCCCATCTAGGATGAATAATAATAAATTAAAAAGTAAGTTAAAGCGGGTCCCCCCAAAAATACCACACACACACATACATAACTACTCATACACACACACACATACCAATGGCTGAAACTTTTAGGCTCTGGGAACCCTAAAATGTGTTTTGGGCACTGAAAACTGACGATCGAAAATATTGGGTTATTCCGTTACTTTCCTTTCTATTGGATAAGGATAGTAAAAATTAATTGAGAAATTTAGGGCGGAATTAATAGACGTTTTTGTAATACCTCTGTGGCGCTAAGTCACCGATTGCGTACTGTGTAAGATAGGGAAAACCGACACTTACCAACGACTTAAGTTATTGATGTTTTTTATTGATGACAAATTATTTATCACAAGTTACTGCTAAGCGTTGGTTTTCCCTATCTTACACAGTACGCAATCCGTGACTTAGCGTCACAGAGGTATTACAAAAACGTCTATTAATTCCGCCCTTAATATTATAAAAATCTTGATTGTTATTGTTAAACACCCTGTATTTATTCGAGAAAAGTGTAAACAAATCTTTCACTTTTATCTCTGTGTGCACCTTATCAAATTACCTCTGTTTTAATCAGCTGGCATGTGTTTTGGCCTTTGGATATGTGGTTGTGAATTTTTCAATTTTTGCACTTGGATATTGTTGGATGACTGTGGTTTGGTTTTTTAAGTGGAAGTTACAGTAAAATCAAACAAGTGTTGAAACTCACTCTAGAATTTGTGATAGCATCTTTCTCTGTCTCATTCATTAGATTAATCTTTTAAAACTAATTTTAAGGAAATATAATTGTTATAAATCTTGTGTGCAGAAAGCCATGTCGGAATCCAAAGTGGAATTCAACCCTGAGGAGCCCTGTGTTGTATGTTTCAAGAGAGCCCATTTCTACTCCATAGGATGCTGTGATCATCCTGTTTGCTATGAATGTTGCACACGAATGCGAGTACTCTGTCAGCAGAATGAG
>CM044961.1:18831557-18902952 GCA_024516035.1 Bactericera cockerelli
TTAACCAAAATGGAAGTAGAAAATTCTTGCTTTCAGTTCTTTTATAGGTACCGAAAAGTACCGAAACGCATTTTTCTTTTACGAATGTGGTTAAGTTGACCTTGGAATAAAATGGAAATATTTGGAAATATCGAACTTGGAATTTTTTTTAATCCAAAAGAAAAATAGAGGCTTTAGATCTGTCAATTTTTTTTTAGCCACCTTGTATGAGTTGTATGCGGGTAGGTACCTTTCATACCAGTCAGGAGGCAGGCGCGGCCGGTGCCAAGGAGCTGGGGAACTGCAGCACCCTCAGATGAAAAGGAAAAAGAGTGTTTTTTTTTTTTTCATCACACATATTTTATATAAATATATAAATGCCCGCAGCACGGGTGTATATTTACGAGCCTAGCTCTATTTACAAACAGAAAACAAATAACATCAATATATCACATATATCACCATTATAATGATTAGCATGGTAGAGACACTTAGGGCGGAATTAATAGACAACATCAATAACTTAAGTCATTGGTAAGTGTCGATTTTCCCTATCTTACACAATACGCAATCCGTAACTTAGCGCCCCAGAGGTATTACAAAAACGCCTCTTAATTCCGCCCTCAAACTCGTTAGGTACTTAAGAGAGCGACTCTATAAATTCCATTTTTGTCCGGCTTATGTGACAGCTGCCCCAAAACATTTTTCCGCCGGCTGCGCCTGCTAGCAGGTATAATTTTATACATTACATTTATCAAGTTCCTCGCACGTTTCTATAGTGAAATAAAATACACTTTATATCTAGCTCTCGGAGACGCTTCAACATGGGACACTAAAAATTCAACAAAGTTTTCGCACTAATTATGTTCACACATCCGAGTTCATCATACATGTACAATTGTACCTACATGTACAATTTATACATATATTATACCTATCTATTATTTTAAGTATATGAAAACCGATACAAAAAACAAATTATTAAACCTTTGAATAATGTAGATACCTACAACCTACATGGTTGTAGCAATACTAATGTACGTACTATACAACGTATAATAGCCATTAACGTATTATTATTTATATTTTTTTTCTTCTAGATACCATGTCCGTAGTCCAGAGATCCCGAGTTCGATCGCCGGTTGGAGCAGACTTTTCGAAGATAATTCTGTTCCCTCCAAAGACGTGAGGCTGGTATTTCCGGCCCTACCCAGCCAGGCTGGGTGAGGTTAATGTGGGTAGCTGGTTCGATTCCCAGCGAATGGAGGGTAACACTCCCGTGATGAGGACGTTGAAACCAAATAGAATCGTTAGCGTTAAAAAGGGCATCCAGCCATTGAAAACGTGCTCCACCCTACCAACCTCAACAACCATGAGGTTGAACAATGCCGACCCCAATAGCTACATAAGCTAATAGGGGATAAAGGCAAGGGAGATGTCTCATAATGTACATATATCCTCTGAAGTGGGTACTATAGGACTTTTCTTAACCCGCAATCAGTACGGTTGTGAGAGATTTCTCTCACAACCGTATACGTTACCGTGTACTGGATACGTTACAAAACCGAACCGTACTGATCCCGGGTTAAAACACACATGCTCGTACCTACATAGAAAAAAACACTGCCAATTATGGACACAATACTTCCTCGTGATTGCTTCACATTGTAAACACGTGCCAATTTTGAGATTTTATAGAAAATTACTTGTATCTCCAAAACGGCTCAACCGATTTTCTTCAAGTTTGTTTTATATGGTAAAATATCGTTTTTTCTACATTCTAAATTCCACAAAAAATTCTGTATCGGCAAGTCGTGGTCCTTATTTTTTTACTTTTTTGTCCAAAATTTCAGATTTTCTTAAATATCAGAGTCAAATTATAATTAGTTTAAAAATAAATATAAATAACCTATGTTAAACAATAATACGCATATTTTCACAAAATTTCATCGAAGTCGGGTGTACCGTTCACGAGATATAAGCGTTTAAGTAAAAAGTTAGTGGTCAGGCGCATGGTCTCTTTCACCCAGAACTGCTGATATGAATTCGATGAATTTAAAATGGGACCATCTACAGAATGTCTCCTAGATGTGAGCAAAATTTCATCAAAATCGGTCGAGTAGTTTCTGAGATTTGCGCGTTACAAGGAATCGTTTTTACAGACCGACAGACAGACAGACAGACAGACCGACAGACCGACAGACGGACACAAAACCAAATTTACTCAGTAGGTTATGAAACGTCCAGAAATATGAAAAAAATTGAAATCGGAGCAAAAAAATATTTTTTTTTACAAAAACGAACACAATACTTCCGATTTCTAATATTAGAAATTTCTCGGAAGTAACATATCAAAACCACTGATAGTTAGCTCGTGTCTCGTGGGCTTCCTTCATTATCCTCCTCTACCCTCATTCCTGTATTAGCTATCCAATGGCTATTCTCCTGTCTTTTTATACTCATGCTTGCTCATGGACATGAGCATGACTAATAATAGTGAATAGTTTCCTATGTCAAAGTCCACCCACTCAGAGACGCGATTAATAAGTAATTCCTCATCTATTTCTCAGACTATTTTCCACAGTGCATAACTATTACCTAGGTATAGGTACGTCATTAGGAATGCTAAAAATAAACCTTTTAAACGAAAACATTTCCTGAAGAGAAAATTGATGGACGCTTCAATGGACGACGCTGTTAATTATTGATAGGTACCCACACAGTACACACCATAGCTCGCCTCAAAAAAAAATAATTAATAAACCCTACGTGAAGCTTTTGTGCGTGGGGTTGATAATTTAAAGTGGACCTAATTATGTATTATTAGATGAATCGTTTAGCATACCTATACCTATCAAATTCAATTATAATTATATTATACAATCATACCTATACCAGATAGGTACCTAGCAGGCGCGGCCGGTGCTCGGGAGCTGTGGAACTGCAGCATCCCTTGACAAAATAGGTGTTTTTTCAAGCCCTTCCTCGTACACAATGAAAATCATTTCACATTTCTAGAATGATTAATTTATAATTATTATAAAGTTGGCATGTTAAACAAACTCAAAATCGTCAGGTACTAAACGAGCGATTCATTTTAGTCTGGTTTATGTGGCAGCTCCGCCAAAACATTTTCCTACCGGCCGCTCCTCCTAGCAGGTTAAATCAATGCTTCCTTTCCGTGTCCATGTGTTGAAAAGTTATCATATTTGTGTTAATCACATTCGGGATATCACAACTACTCAAATTCGCTCTACTAAATCTACACTGAAACCGGGACTTGAACCACCGACCTCCAGGTTACAAGTCCGCCGCCTTATCGATCAAGCTTCTGAGGTCGGTGTAATCAAGTAATTACTGTTTTAGTTTAAGGTGGTCTTGGAAACCATATAACAGCTACCCATAAACATTAACCTCACCCATTTCAGCCGAGAATAGCTAGAATCACGAGTTCTAATTTTGTTGGACGTAGCTCGCAGCTCAACTTCAGTTATCTCGAGAACTGGTCTATTGTCAATGTGTGTTGTCACGGTAGTGGAAGGATTGATGTAGGTATTGAACCCTCTCCTGGATGCCCATAATCATCAGGGTGCTGGGCTCCTTTCGTGTCCAGTGTGTACCATGGGCGTGGCCAGAATTATGGCTAGGGGGGGGGGGCAGCTGATGAGGAAAATCAATAATACCTAGTGAACAATCAATAATACCTAGTGTTGCATACTCCCTGGAATTTTCTAGGGGGGGGGGGGGGGGGCAGCTGCCCCCCCTGGCTATGACCATGGTGTGCACTGAACGTGTAACATCTGAAAACCGTATACAGGGTGGACCAAAAAAACGTTTACACCCGTTAATGGTAGATTACTGACGACATTTCTAGGACGGATCTGCAATCCGTTTTTTCGGATTCGCCTTTATAACTGCACAAAGTGATTTTTTGCAACTTTCTGAAAAAGTTCGACTTTGGCTTATTCTTCAGATCAGAACTTTTTTCCTGTTTAAGATGAGTTGATTCTGAACATTTCTGCAGAAAGCCAACAAAATTTCGATGTTTCTAGCTACACTACTTTGTTTTTTACGGTTTGGTTTGGCATCTTTTTTGACACCTGAATAGAAAAAAAATTCTTATGTAAATTTTTTACACTTTGAAACACTCAAGATTTGCCCGAGCAAATTTTGGCACAGACATGGGCAAGTTTGATAAAAGTTGGCGGCCAACCCAAGGATGCCCCAAGGATGCTAAAAAATAATTTTACGATTTTTTATCACGTGATCTTCTGGGTAAACAAACCAGGTAAGTCTCAAAAAATGATGTTCAAAACCTTAAAAGTGTTGACCGTGTAGGGTCGTCTTGTACTCAAAGAGTAATTAGCTATTTATGTCTGATAATTATTTTCCTTGGAATTAATTAAAGGCCAGTCAAATGAATGATTGTTTGTTTCTCGATGATAGTTTTCAAGCATATTTTTCTGCATTCTATGAAATATTATCTTTAAACTTCTTGAGTTTTTTTAGTACAAGTTACATTATTATAATTCGGATGCTGAAATGGCAGATACGCATTTAGCATATGGAGTTGCCAACAGGAACATTTGGGATCACGTGAAAAACATAGTTTACGAAATCTGGTAGCAAGAATCCTGTTGGCATTCGATGACCTGACAGAAAAACCTGGAATCTTCCGCAACATTCGACGGAACATGATGAAGAGGTTCAACCTTTGCATCCAGGAAGGTGGACGCCATTTCCAACAGTTCCTCTAAGGGAATTGAGAAGGGAGAGAGAGAGAGAGAGAGAGAGAGAGAGAGAGAGAGAGAGGCAGAGAGCGAAAGAGAGAGAGAGAGAAAGGCAAGAAGGTAGAGGGACAGTTCTGAGTTAGAACTAACCCCTTAAAAATTATATATTAGCGCTAGCTCTTTTAGCAGGATATTATTTTGGAATAAAATACCTTTATTAGTAGTATGTCTTTTATACTGCTAACAGCATGCTATAAGTAGACCATAGCAGTCTAAAATACCCTCTTTTATAAGATAATATAAAATACCAATAAAAGAGGCTAATATTTAAGTAATAAAATACCGATACTATTTAGGTAGTATTAGCACGTGCTATTATCATGCTATTATGCTGTCTTTTAGCGCTATTTTAGCGCTGTTTTAGCGCAAGTAATAAAATACCGATACTATTTAGGTAGTATTAGCACGTGCTATTATCATGCTATTATGCTGTCTTTTAGCGCTATTTTACCGGTATTTTAGCGCTTCGACGCTATTGAAGCGGTAGTGACATAATATCGCCTATAAACGTAAGACGCCATTTTTCGGTTCATTACTGATCTGTAAAATAATTGTTTCTTTTGCTTTTGTGAAAACTGAAAAATCTAAAATTCTATTTATTCTCTTGATATTATCGTTTTTCCTAAGTTGAAAACATAAATTATTTGGCCCTGTTATACCTCAAACCTGACTTCATGAAATAACCTCCTTGGATTTAAAGTGGTAAGATTTAAATATTTGCTCCAATAAAACAAACAAAAAGTTGACAGAACTTACAAAGTACCAAGTGGAAATTCACCTGCTCACAATTCAAGGCATTGTACTATAATTGAGAACTTTCATTCATCTTGCTGTGATCAAACTAATTAGCATTATCCTGGAAACCCCAACAGGAAGTCTAATTCTATTGAAGTTGCTGATTGAATACAATCATTGTCAGACTACATTGAGGTGATAAAAAATTCAACCACTTGCTAAATCTAATCCAAGAAGTCCTACTGCCTCACTGTTTGAGGAAGGAGCAACGGTGCAGCTTGAGTCTCATAAGTATCCATATCCATAGAAGCCAGAAAACTGAATTCTCCAGCTTTTCCAGCAGCTTAAAACTCCATTCCAGATTCAATAAGTAGCAATCATTGCCTGTCCAGAAATAATTTACTTTATTTTCATTTTGATCTTATAATTTTAGTTATTAGGTTTGATTTACATTAGATGAGATCTCTAGGCTTTTGTGAAGTGGTTTTTAACCAAAAAATTTAAATAAAATTGATACGTTTCCCTTGATTTTTCTTACAATCTTTATTTCATACTTTAAAGGTGTTAATCCCTCCTGAAGGTTATTTCAATCAATCAAATGTTTATTGTGAATAATAATATACAAAGTATGTGTTTCACATTTATCTTAAATTACTAATTAGATAACTTAAACTGAATAAAAACCAATGCGCCAAAGGCAACTAGTCTCAGGCATCAAGTGGGCCCGGGAAAGGGAGAAGCAAAAGGAGAAAAAGTAAAAGAGAGATAGCAAAATGTGAAGTGTGGTGATAAGAGAGCCAGTGAAGATAATGAGAGAAGAGTTGTATTAAATTTGTTATTTTCAATATTCTGCAGAATATTATTTTGAATATTCTGTATTTGTTACGAGTTCCTACACCTTGAATGAGACTTAAAGTAACAACTAAATAGATCTCTGCTTGTGTTTATGAGAACACAACTCAACTCAATTTTTAATTCATCTGTATACTTTCATAGTACCTACTAACAAATCATACCAAAGAACATATTTGATTATCATCAGTATTAGTTAAAAATAAGCATTATCTTTATTACTAAGAATTGTCTTTTTTTTTTTTAAAGATGAGTGTTTCACAGCCTTTTTATTTCGTAGCCATGAAACAGGAGCTACTGTAGACACTTGTGGTCTGTGTTGTAGCCTGTCCATCCCGTAGTATGCCTCCCCTCTGATTGGCGAGAAGTGACACAATACTTCCCATTTAGGTACTGGGTCAACACGAGCACACCGGAAGGTATCCCTTACAAACAATTGTAACCAAATTAAGAATACAAATTTTTGTCGGCATGGGGGATCGAACCCGGGACCTTCCGCATGGCAAGCAAGAGCTTAACCACTGAGCTAATCTTTTTAATGCAATTTACAGGACTATCCTAAAAGTAAACAGATTAATTTCTAAGCTGTCTTATCCATTTTGATTGAATTGTTTACCATAAGATAAGCTTTAAAACATAATTTTTGCTAAAATTGTTACTATCTGAATTATTTTTTTCCTTTTTTATTAATTTTTTATCAATGCTTGGTAGGAAATCAATACTTTACCCCTAGTAATTTTAAAATCTGTTGCTTTTATTCATCAATATGGTATCCAAAGATTCCATTCCTACCCAGCCTGATTCTGGGAAGATGTTTTAGAAATAAGTAATGGAGAACCTTGTAATGCTTCAAAACATTCAAGTAAAATCAGGCATAGTGGTTAGTTTTAACACAAAGTGCTTTTCATCCTTACATGCTTTTGAAGGTAATAAGAATAGCCATAATATATCATATTGTTTCTTATGGTACAAATTTATTACCCATGAGCTATAGTTATTGGTCTCCTCAGTATCACATACATTTAATTAGATTTTAAAACACTAGCAATGATTAATTTAAAAAGTGTGTTCAATTGTACCTGATTTGAAATATTTTACCTACTATTTTGTTTTGATTTTATTAAATTAGGTAGTTCTTTAAATAAATCAAATTCGCATTACTTTAAAAAATACTATGTTTTATTATTTCTTTACATATTTTATCAATAAAAGTGTCTCTGATATTAGAGTCCCAAACTCAGACACTTTTATTGATTAATTCTTTATTTGGCTTTGAAATTCAAACAGTATTCCGATATGTAAATTTTAGTGTATTCAGGTCTGAAAGTCACTTCATAAATGGTTTAAATCAAGATGGACATTTTACATAAATGAGCTTCTAAAAAAATGTCGCCTGCGGTGCTTTAATACGTCTGTGAGTTTGTATTGCACTATACTAGAGCTCAAATTCATAGAAATGGTGGAAATAAACTAAAAAATCTGGTGTGACACCAGGAAAGCTCATCACTTGAAAAGAAGTCATTCCACCACTGGTGACTCAACGGTAACATTTAGCTAAAAATCAATGTAAATTTCGTAATCAGCACCTGAAAATTGTTGGATTTGATATGTCACAATCCCCGTCTAGGGTGAATAATAAAAAAGTTAATCCAAGGGACCCCTCCCCCCCCCCCCCCCCCCCCCCCCCAAATACAGGTATTGGTGATTGCATTACTTTCCTTTCTATAGGATAAGGAAAGTAAAAACTACATGGGATGAAGAAAAAAAAAATACTTCAGAAAAGCATATACATATATAATATACAAACTAATTAATGGGATTCTCTTTAGTAATTTATTTTTCTTCCTTGAAACTTTTTTTTGTACATTGTTTTACTCCAAGAATGCTGCTACCCCATTTGTAGTTACTCGAGTAACTAAAAATGGAGTAGCATTCTTGGAGTAAAACTTTGTAAAAAAGAAAAGTTTTAAGGAAGAAAAATAAATTACTAAAGAAAATCCCATTAGTTTATCATGATAATGATCTGCTAAAAACGTGCTAGAGTAGCGTGCTTTTAGCATTCTTCATGAAAAGCTAAAATTATGCTAAAAGCGCCAGTATAGTATCGTGGAATAAAATGCTACTAAAAGAGATATTAAATAGTAATAGTATTACAATATAAGATCAAATAAAAGAAAGAAAAATAGCATACATTAAGCGTAATTTTAGCATCTGCTAAAAGTAGTATAAAAGTAGTAATATTAGAAGGCTTTTAGCGTAACAATAGCAGATCAACTAGTGCTTGGGTATAATAGTGCGCTAAAAACGTGATAATAGCACGCTCATACATTACGTGATAATAGCATACATTAAGCGTAATTTTAGCATCTGCTAAAAGTAGTAATATTAGAAGGCTTTTAGCGTAACAATAGCAGATCAACTAGTGCTTGGGTATAATAGTGCGCTAAAAACGTGATAATAGCACGCTCATACATTACGTGATAATAGCATACATTAAGCGTAATTTTAGCGTCTGCTAAAAGTAGTATAAAAGTAGTAATATTAGAAGGCTTTTAGCGTAACAATAGCAGATCTACTAGTGCTTGGGTATAATAGTGCGCTAATACCGTGATAATAGCACGTGCGCTATTATACCCAAAAATGGGATAATAGCACGAAAAGAGCGGTCATAGCCATGCTATTAGCGTAATATAATTGTGATAATAACGTGCTTAGCACATGCGCTACAGAATACCTGAATATTCTTTAAGTACGATAGTATCGTGCTAAAAGTATCTTTTTTGTTTAGGGGGAAGGTACTAAAGTCACCATTGGTTTCAAAAATTTGTGTGAGGAGAATCCATAGTGTGTACTATGGCTAAATAAAAAATGGCAACAGTTTTTTTATTTTGTAGTCATGAATTTTTTGCTGGCTCTGGCGTTCGGACCGGGTGGACTAGCTTACCACTGAGCTAATCGTGCGTGTCTAATCGTTTCTCATTGAACATACTAACACAAAATGTTTTTTTTAATACCTTTTTGTTTATATCAAAATAGTATAAAACATAATAAAGACTGCAAAAGTTTATTAATTTTACAAAATATTATCTTGTTTTTTTCAAGACTTCTATTAAGAGTTGGCAATCGGTAAATATTTATTATTTAATTAGTATTGTTTATGATAGAAGAACCTACCTACATATTTACCTGGATTTATTTCATAAACTATATTTTCTCAGGGGCTTACATGAATAATAATTATGTGTATTGTGATACCAATAGTATCTGATATAACTCTATTTACAGATGGTATTACCCCCAAAAAAACCAATAGTTGTTGGTGTTACAATAGGTCAGATACAGGTATGAATAAAATATTCCATCAGATTTTTTTGATAATTAGAAAAATATTGACCGTCGAGAATTGAACCTCGGTCATGCGACTAACACTCTTGGCACTACCACATCTAGCTAACACCACTGACAATCTGAGTTGCACGAAATTTATCATTTGAATTTTCCTAAACTGGCTGATGAAGACACGTGAAACCGCGGTATTCAAAAAAAGCAATGTGAACAATTTTTGTAAACATTACAAGACGCCCTTACACAGTCTACAGCTAGAAAACTCTTAGGATTTTTGAAGAGTTTTTGGCAAACATCTAATAATTTTTCCCAGAAGATCACGTGATAAAAAATCGTAAAATTATTTTTTTAGCATCCTCGGGGCGGCCGCCAACTTTTATCAAACTTGCCCGTGTCTGTGCCGAAATTTGTTCGGACAAATGTCGAGTGTTTTATTTAGTAAAAAAGTTTTTTCGGGTGTTTTTTTTCTGTTCAGGTGTAAAAAAATATGACAAACCAAATCGTAAAAAACAAAGTAGTGTGGCTAGAAACATCGAAATTTTGTTGGCTTTCTGCAAAATTGTTCAGAATCAACTCATCTTAAACAGGAAAAAAGTACTGACCTGAAGAATAAGCCTAAGTCGGGCTTTTTCGGAAAGTTGCAAAAAATCACTTTGTGCAGTTACGAAGGCGAATCCGAAAAAACGGATTGTAGATCCGGCCTGGAAATGTCGTCAGTAATCTACCATTAACGGGTGTAAACGTTTTTTTGGTCCACCCTGTATATGGTAAAAGTATCAGTAGATGATATTCAGCTGTGAAACGGTTAATCCGTTTTCCAGGAGAAACCAGTTTATCTGTGAGTTAATGTCTAATATTATCTACCTATTTAGTCGACAGCGAACCGGTACCTATATCTAAAATAAAATAAAAAAAAACAATACACGCACACTCGCCCTTTTTTAAGAACTTTTATGCATTTTTGTGCGTTTACTATGTTTCCTTGACACCTGCTAGAGCTTCCAAACAAATCCAGTGTTTAATCCATAAGGGAACTTAAACTTCACAATGTTGAACAAAGCTGCAACGAAAAGATATGCATTGCTAGTTTCTGGAGAGTTTTCGTTAAACCAGTAAAGATTACGTATGGTAGTTTACGTATATTTAAAAGAGCCAAGAGGCACTAAAAGTGATCTATATGAATAAATAAAAAGTCCCGAGGTTTTTAGAAAAAGATTCACCAAAAACCAGGACTATTACAGTAAATGAAAAGTTTGCTTCGTTTGCACTAATAGGCTAGCTTTCGTGTTTCATATTAACAATCTACAATAGGTACGCTTCTGGCCAGAATTCGAAAATGACCTCCGAGAACAATGGCATGGTCTGTGAGTGTCACTTGGAAAACGAAAACCAGTTACCAGTAAGTAATGTTAAATTTAACTATGTTTAAAATAATAGATTTAAGGCTCAAAGACTCGAATGTAAAGTTTTTGTGCATCTCATTTGGCGAGAAAAAGAAGTAGGTACCTATAGTGCCTATGCTAATATGCTTATAAAGAAAAAATCCAAGTTCTCACAATGGTTGATCGCACTGTCTTAGAAATATGTCCTTCAGAACGAGCCAACTTTCCAACAAAAGTTGGATAGAGACTCCCCCAGCTGGAGACAAACTGGCCACAACAACAACCTATGCGAACAGTTTACAATATATTATACATGCTACCCATATTAATCTCACAAAACCTGGGTTGGGCCGGAATGCCAGCATCACGAAGTCTTCACCTCGTTGGGCATTGCTAACTTCGGAGATCCTACGAACCTTCTGTAGGTAGCTGTAATACAAAGAAAGTTACTGAAATACTTTTCTCTTTCCACAGGTCCCGCCTGCCCCCATGATGACTTATCCTACAGGAGACGGCAGCATGTTGACTCCGGATCCAAACAGGCAATGGTTGGGCACGGTGGAAGACAGTTGGGCCAAAATCGTGCCTCCCAGGCCTCAGGTGTTCGACTGGCGCAAGGAGCATGGCTTGATGACGAGGGACCTAAAACACGAACATGATGTCTCCTATTTGTGAGTAGTTACCTTGGAGGATGAAATTTCTTCTATCAAATTTTCTCCTATATCCAGTTCTTTTATATCCAGGTTGGACTGTATATATGTATATTTTTTTATAAGGCTGATGCGGTTCCGGGGAAAGTAAAATTTAAAAACAGGTGGTGGTGTCCAAATCTACTCAATATTTCGCTCTCTTGTTTCGTGCAGGACAGAATACAACGTTAAGAAAGGTGTGGTCACAACGGCCATGTCTGGAGACGCTAACCAGAAAGTGACACAGGAGCATCTGTCCCAGAGATGCATGAGCATCCACAGCTACATAAAACTTCTGGAGGACGGTATAGATCGACTGGACCAGGATACCGACATTCTACAGAATCGAAAGCAAAGGTAAGCCAGCGCCAATCGCACGTTGAATACACCAGTTCTCATTCAAACACTGATGTTCAGCAACGTCCAGCAATTCTAGGAATTGGATGGGTGACCATTCAAATTCGAACCCTCATGATGTTCCCGGCCCCACTCCGTCTAGGTGAGGTTAATATGAGTAGCTGGTTTGTGAGTTTCTAGCGAATGGAGGAGGGTAAAACCGTCGCGTCGTGATATGATCATGCAGAGATGCAGTTGAAACTTTGAAAGCGACGTGAAATCCCCCCCCCCCCCTTAACCAAAATAGATCTTTGAGAAAAAAAAATCTATCAAAATTTCCCAAATGGTGGATGTTTAGTTAATCACAAGAAACTCACATAAACTGAGCTACAAACCTAATATATCTTCAAGTGACAAGAAGTGATTAGATGTTCTCTCACTCCATAGGTTGCGCAGTGCCATGTGCGGAGTTCACAAGGTGGATGATATCAACGCGGAGTGCCTGCACATCCGATCCCTCAGAATGGAAGATGACCATTTAGGAGATGAACCATACAAGCAACTGATGCAGGTGAGTCGACTTTAAATTGTGCAGTAGGATTCAAGCACATGGTTCCAATCCATCCATGATATTCACATGGTCTGTTCTGCTAGAATTCAAATTTTCGTTAGGACTTTTCTTTTGTTTTCATCACAATTAGTCGAAAAGAAAGATGATTCCATTTCGCTCTGTAATAATAAGTGGCAGATAAAAGTTTATCATATAGCAGTCATCTCAACACAATCATTCCATACAAATATAAATCATCTCTTGCCATTTTCAAGTCTGACCTCAGTAGTTCGATCGATAAAGCGGCGAACTTGTAGAGGTGATTCGAGTTTCATTTCGGTAAAAAAAAAATAGCAGTGAGAGGTAGAGTATTTATTTTATTATTTTTTATTGAATAGTTGTGCTTTATTTAAACGGTCGGCTCGAAACAGGGAGTCCCATTACGCTAACAATAATTGGGACATCATAATTGATTAATATTTTTTCAACACATTAAAAGCCATGTCCGTCATATTGCCGGACACTTTATTGCCTCACTTTAAATGTGTGTGCGGAATATGGCAATAACACAGGCAATAACCCCACCCTTTAGGTAGGACATTATTGTTATTTTCTTTTCTTTTTTACTTATTTTGTCATTTGTTTGTTTTTTTTTTTCCTTTTTTTTTTTTTTTTTTTTTTTTTTTTTTTTTTTTTTTTTTTTTAAGTGGGGTTTAACGTCGCTTTCAACTGCCATGGTCATATCACGACGGGGGTTTTACCCTCCATTCGCAGGAAACTCACAAACCTGCTACTCACATTGACCTCACCCAGCCTGAGTGGGGCCGGGAAAAGCCAGCGTCACGAGAATTAGAATTTGAATGGTCACCCATCCAAGTCTTAACCTCGCTGGATGTCACTTAACTTCGGTGTTCTGAAGGGAACCGGTGTATTCAACATGCCATCGACGCTGGCTTTTCCTTTCTTTCTTTTCTTAATTTTATACTGTTGCCTGTTTGTCCTCCTAATAAAGCTTTAAAAAAAAAAAAAAATGGTCGGACAGCCTGAGGGGAGATTTCGTTGAAATACCTCTGGCACTCAATGTGTTAAAACTTTTTCAACTTTTTTGTTGTTGTCATTTTCAAAGGAGAACAGCATGGTGAAAGACTTGAACAGAGTCATGACGGGCACCCTCACCCAGATTCAGACACAAATCAAAGACAACATCGCCATCAAGTCCAAGCTACAGCTGGACTGGAGCAACAAGACGCAAGCTTACGAAATCGACACTCACAACCTGAGTCTGAATATCAAGTCGGGATCTATCCTGTTCAGGGCGAGCTCTGCCAGAGTACCGGAGAAGTACGTCGACCACCAATGTAGATAATAATAATAATAATAATAATAATAATAATAATAATAATAATAATAATAATCCGCAGAACGGACGTATAATTACGGGTCAAGCCCTTTATACATACATAGTTACAATAGACAGTACAATATTAACACAATTAATAAACAGTAGGTAAAATAAAAGCTTACAAGTATACGGGGTTAAGTGGCAGAGAATGCCTGAGGCATTAACTTCGCCCCGGATTACAAAACAATTAAAATTAATATTGTTCTTTGTTTTTTTTGTGCATATTTCTAAGTTTTTTTAAAATTTATTGTTATTAATTTGTTGTTGTTGATTGTTTAAAAAAAATAAAGTGTAAAAAAAAAAACATCAAATGAAATAATTCGCTTCTGATAACACAAAGAGGCGTAAACAACATTTTCGAAATTTTACAGGAGAGCCAAAATGAGTTTTCTTGTGCATAAATTTTCTGTTCACGGTAGGAACATTATCACTTCCCTGTACCCGTGAATGACCATACGAACTTTTTCTGTTGCCAAATTTGATTATTTAACTGTGACTATCGATTTACGCCTATTTGATTTGTCTGAAAAAGAGAAAATGAGGGATACGCCTGATTTCAATTTTTGTTGTATCTTTTTTTTTGGATTATAATTGGATTACGTCTATTTGTGAGAACAAAATATAGCACAAGTAGACTCAAACTAAGCAATAAAACTGATTTCAAAAATTTGTGGTTTACGCCTCTTTATGTTGTCAGAGGCGAATTGTGTACAATAAGAACAAAAGGAGCACAAGTATTTGGATGAAAAGATGAAGAAACTTGTCTTACGTATTATCTTTTAGCCTGACATGGCTGGTAAAGTATTTTTTTAACGACCCCATTAAGTATCTTGTTAACGTCCCACATTGAGACAACAAAAGAATGTTACTCTATAATAAATAATAAACCAATCAATCATAAATATGTAGAACAATCATTATTTTTCCTAGTCAATCAACGCCAACCACTTGGGAAAACCATACCAAAGAAAATTTAACAGAAGCAGAAATCGTTCTGGCAAAATCCGCTGATCTCATATCGTACTTGGACGGCCCCATTCTTTCCCAGTATGTGAGGGAGGTGCGCGCGCAGGCGGATAAAGTAAACAACTCCCTGGCTAGCAAAGTTTGTTCCGTTGATAAAACGCGGGAAACTTTGGAACATGAATTACAAAAGGTGAGAAATCAAGGAACGGAACCTTTAATTAGGTACCCTGTGTAAAACCTTTTATTTAGAGTATGAAAACAAAAATGAACCAATAGAGGGCAATATTTTTTGTGGGTATTAGGCCCAAATTATGAACAGAATTAGATTTACTGTTCCTACACTATCCCTTAACACGCCCTCTGGTGGGAATTTCAACCAATCAAAGAGCATTTATATCACCATTTTAATCTACGGCAGACAACGAACACAGCAAGAAGTAATATCTCAGGCCGGAATCCCACAGAGAACTTTTGTCTTTCAACGCTACACGGAAGTGTACCGCGTTGGACATTTATTAAACTACATGGACTTCCAACATACAATTTTTTTTCTTCATTGTACGTACGAAATGTCTGAAAAGTGCTTTATTGATGGGATCCACAGGTGGTGAGTCACCTGGGAGAGACAGAGACGGTTATAGCAGACCTCAAGAATATCGTGCAGAACTTGGAGAAAGCTCTAAAGGTGGCGCAGAGCAGATTGCATAACCGACTCGGTAGAGTGGGAGTAGAGAACTGTAGAGACCCAGTACAAGCGGGGTAAGATAAATTAATACACTAGCTCAATACCCTCTGAGCCAACCTCCGTGGCTCAGTGGTTAAGAGCATTGGTTACTGACCCGGAGGTTGCGGGTTCGAATCCCGACCGGAGTGGAAATTTCTAACCGAAATTTTCCGTTTCCGGAATCGCATGGATGTAAAGGTAAAGTGCCCTGAAGTAATGCGAAAGCGGTTCGGGGCACACTTACCTTTTTCATATATATAAAAAAATCTCAATACCCGCACTTTCTCGACAAAAAGAGGGCAATATCTTATGCATATTTGCGTACACATCTGACAAGTACTTATCCTTACACTGCCATTATTCCAAAGGGTTTTTTATACGTTAATGACTATGTTTATTTTTAGATTTTTGTCATGTGCGCAAATTTTCCTGCTTCGCAAAAAATGTTATGTTTTTCATTTATCTTGCGTCTCTTCATGTGGGTTAAAATCTTTTCTTAGTACATAATACATCTTCTAGAAAAATCCCCGTGCAATAAGTCACCTCAGATATTACCATTACGGAGACATAATAATAATAATAATATCGCCTTACTTATACTGCCCGATAAGGACTATTAGAGTCCCATTATTCCAGCAGTAAGCCCAAGACATATTATTATGTGGTAAAAATCCCAAATGGGAGGAAAACTTGTCTTGTCCCGGCTGGGTTTCGAACCCGCGACCTCTGGAACCTCTGGATTCACAGAGAGCCCCCTTTACCACTGAGCTACCGGGACAGACATATGTAGTTATTAGTCGCGATTGACGGGTTGCCGACCCCTGCTATATGGGATATATTCAAAAACAAACAATTACGTCTCTGTCTTTTTCTCGCCAGACTTCTGGAAGAGGTCAAGTGTTTGACGGGTCAGATCTCCACTCTCCTGTCCCGACTCCGTCAGGCCGAAACCACTCAGAACGGGCTGCTGTTCGCCCGTAATAAGCTAGAGTACGAGATACAAGTGAAGAGGAAGAGCTTAACGGTGGATAACGACAGATGTGCACGGGTGCGACAGCACTATCCGGCACTGGTGACTCTGTCCGGACACTGAGGTGCTTTCTAGTTTTTTTTTTTTTGGCTTTCTTTAAAGTGGCAGGGTTCTCACATATGAGCTCTTCCACTCAACCACTATAGAGAAAAGGAAAGAAAGAAGAAATTAATAAAAAAAAAAAGAATAAAAAAGAAAAGAAAAATTTAGTGGTGCTGCTTTAGTACACAGTACACAGCAATGTAATTTAGTACACAGCAGGGCGTCTGCCCTAAAACCATCGAGAGATATTTTTTTTAAAATTATAAATACCAAAAGAAAATGTAATTAAACTACAGAGCGATCTGATATGCGACCGGTCGGAATATTCGGCGGCTCTTCTTGTCCTGGTGCCTCTGTCTGGACACTGAGGTGCTTTCTGGTGACTCTGTCCGGACACTGAAGTGCTTTCTGGTGACTCTGTCCGGACACTGAAGTGCTTTCTGGTGACTCTGTCCAGACACTGACGTGCTTTCTGGTTACTCTGTCCGGACACTGAAGTGCTTTCTGGTTTCTCTGTCTGGACACTGACGTGCTTTCTGGTGACTCTGTCCAGACACTGACGTGCTTTCTGGTGACTCTGTCCGGACACTGAAGTGCTTTCTGGTTTCTCTGTCCGGACACTGAAGTGCTTTCTGGTGACTCTGTCCAGACACTGAAGTGCTTTCTGGTTACTCTGTCAGTCTGTCCAGACACTGAAGTGCTTTCCGGACTTTTCATTGAAGGTGGAAGAGGATCTGCAGGACTCCTGAGTCTCACAAGTATTGAAGACGCTTTTTTCTTCAATTTTCATTTTGCTCCTGTTAAGCTTAAATAAAATTCAGTTGAACCGGGATATAAGAGAAAAAATTCTAGGTCCTATTCACCTCTTTAAAAGAGAAACCTTGAGTTCTCTTATATCCAGCTTCTACTGTATTTGTGTCGTTTCTGCTATTTTGTTGCACATTTCTTTGCTTTACCAGCACTTTTGAAATTCCTCAAAAATTTCTGCAATTATCACGCAATTCAGATATAGAAGTTTATTTTTAAATTTCAAGGTTCTAGTAGCGAGGTTTTTTTTTAGAGATTACACCTTTCAAAATTTAATGCCCAGGCAATTTCAAGTCATAGCTTATTTCATTGTTATTTCAGTTTAAACACTTCACTAATAACTTACTTTTTTTTAATTTTTCACAATTGACCATCTATATTTTTTCTTAAAATCATTATCATGTGTGCTATCGGGTTGCTCATAAAGAATAATATTAGAATTAAAAACATTGTCATTTTGTTGTATAAGAGGGTATACGTATAGATTTTAATACATTGTATGGTGTAATTTATAAAATTTAATGACCTTAATACTATACATTCATTTTTACGTTAAAGGAAGAGTTGAATCAAATAAACTACTAAAAATTGTAATACTTTTGACTCAGTGTTTTGTGGGGGTAAATGCGTTGGATAATTGTATGACACGGTGATTCTAGTGGGAGGACGGAGGAGAGGGGGAGTGAAGGAAGTAAAGAAAAGACATGTAAAGTAGTTCTCAAGTTTTGTTACACTCTGCCCAATAAATCAGTGGAATTCGATTTCGATTTTTTACTTTCAATCATTTCACATAAATCGGTATTATATTACTTTCAAAATTCACGTATTAGAGGGTGAGCAGAAAGATCTGGAGAATTACCTATTGTAAGATAGAAAAGAAGAAATACCAGCCAAGAACTCTATTGATAGTCAAGTCACCGTTATTTATCTTATGTCTAAATTAGAGGTAGATACTTGTTAGTTCATTTAAAGGTTTTCTTGATTTAAATAACATTATCTTGAATACACTACTATTTTCCACAAAAGTTTATAATAATCGTACCGCAATGACCAAAATATTATTTCGGACTTTTGTGAAAAATAGAATACATACCTAAATTGTCAGTATGTATCACTGGAGATAGCCATAAAACTCAAATCAATAGACCTCTTAGCTTATCAATGTAAACTAAAATAATGGGAAGTATACTTTTGTAAATTTAAATGGCCTAATATTTGACAATCTATTTTAGAAAGTGAAGTCTCAGTGAAGTATACTTTTGTAAATTTAAATGGCCTAATATTTGACATTCTATTTTAGAAAGTGAAGTCTCAGTGCTTTATGGCAAATCGGACGAAAAACAAGTCAAACTCTATAATATTTTTCTAGATTTATTGTATCGACATTATTCAATACATATTGATATTTATTCCTTGCTTTTGATATCTCCAAAAATGTATTTTTATTGAGCAAAATCAGAAGAGCTCAAATAAACAAGTTTTTAATGTCTGGTATAAGGACTTAAAGCTCTGTCTTTGGAATATTTCATAAGTAAAACTATATAATATGAAGATACTTGGAATTATTGTTTTAATAGGTACAAGTTTAAAATTTAATTCTAAACAAGACCTATAATACATTTTTAGGGTAAGTAGGTAGGTTCACAAAGGAGATTTCACAAATAGAATTTCTTTCTTTTGAAACAAGGATAGCAAGAAGCATGCATTTAAATATCACAGAGTAAAAAAATCTACGTTATAACTTAGAATTTAACAAAAACTTAAAAATAAATAATCCAAAAAAATGAACTTTAAAAAACAAACCGAGATTATTGTAATGTTTCATTTGCATCAAGTGACACCTATTTATAATAAATATGTACTAACACAAAATATGATTTTGGGGAAATATTGTTTTTTATGGTTATTATTAATTTAATATACAATGTAAATTTCATACTTCTAATTTTTACCAATATATTCAGATCCATTAACTATACAAAATTTAAATGACATCTTACACAGAGGAGATGATATCATCAACTAGTATGACGACCATACTAAAACACCCATTCAGAAATAATGAATTTCATTATAAAAAGAAGTACATTAAAGAGTGGAAAGTACCGGGATTATCTACACACATAGATAAAAAAAAATATTCTAAATATAAAATTTAGAATCAGAGAGGGTCCTAAATCATAAACATTAAAAATCTTTTCTTTGTATTAAGTCTTAACTGTTTGAATATGTCCAATCCTTAATTAGATAAAGGAGAAAATACAGCCTTATCAATTATGTCTTAGACCGATACAGAGCACCAAACTGTCAAGGACAACTTAGTTTAAAATTTAATAATTTTTGGTATGTTACCAAGGTTAGACACACGCGATGCTGGCCATAACATGGTTATCTTTATCATTCATTACCATGGTAACCATTATTATTCAGACGTACACAATGCTGGCTACATTACCATGGTAACCATTATTATTCAGACGTACACAATGCTGGCTCCATTACCATGGTAACCATTATTATTCAGACCTACACAATGCTGGCTACGTTACCATGGTAACCATTATTATTCAGACCTACACAATGCTTGCTACGTTACCATGGTTACCTTTATCATTCAGACGTGCACAATGCTGGTTACGTTTCCATGGCTACGATCGCCCCCGTCTCATTGCATGCTGCCGTAGCGGCGGCCCGAGCTCTGGCCTGGAGGCGACCACACATTGTCTGCCTCCACAAAGTCCTCCGTATTGTTGATGGCGGCGCTCACCGCCTCCCGCAGTCTCTCCCGGAACGTCTTGTACTCCAGGTCTGTGCTCGTGTTAGAGAAGTCAAAGTCAGCCGTCTCGATGACAAATCTGAAAATTTTCACATAAATTCAATAGGATCAAATTACAAATTATAATTATAGCGCACGAATAGCTCAGTGGTTAAGCACTCGCTTGCCATGCGGAAGGTCCCGAGTTCGAACCCCCGCGCCGAAAAAATGTAACCAAAAACTTGGTTACATTTGTTTGTAAGGGATACCTTCCGGTGCGCTCGTGTTGACCCAGCACCTAAATGGGAAGTATAGTGTCACTTCTCGCCCATCAGAGGGGAGGCATACTACGGGATGGGCAGGCTACAACACAGACCACATGCGTCTACAGTAGCTCCTGTTTCATGGCTACGAAATAAAAAAGGCTGTGAAACACCCATCTTTAAAAAAAAAAAAAAAAATCAAAATTAATAGGTTTAAAAAAAGGTAGACAGTACGTTGAATACACGATTTGTCGTTCCGTCACTTAAGTTAAGCAGGGTGATGGTTATCATTCAAATTCGAACCACCGTGGCGATGGCTGTTTCCGGCCCCACTCAGGCTGGGTGGGGTCAATGTGAGTAGCTGGTTTGTGAGTTTCCAGCCAATGCAGGGTGAAATCCCCGTCGTGACCATGCAGTTGAAAGCGACGTCAAACCCAAATTAAAATTTAAAAAAGGTTGTATTAAAATTAAATTAAATACATTGGCAAAAAGTTCTCGCAGTTTTCGTGAATATAACAATAAGTTTACTGGATGATTTTGATTAACATATTGCAACTGTTAACTCGAGGTTTCGCTTCGTTTAAATTATTAAATACACCAGACATGGGAACTTGGAGAGTAAAATTTGCTTAGATTCAAGTGCCGGTTTCAGCGTAGATTTAATAAAGCGAGTTTGAGTAGTTGTGATATCACGAAAGTAATATACACAAATATGATAACTTAAAAAAAAACCATTTGTAAATAAAACTCGATTGAATTTGTACGTAATAAATTACCTATTCCGGCTCTGCACGTAGTAGGCTAGTCCGAACACTATGAGGATGACAGCCAGGGAGAGGAAAGCTATGGGGACCACGATGACTGAGAGCTGCGCGTGTTTTGTCACCTGATGATAACATGAGACAGAGATATAGAGATACAACCAACAAATAAGGGTTGGGTGGAAGAGATTGCCAAAGGCAATAACCCCGCCCTTTAGTTAGGACATAATTATATTATGTATATATTTATTCTGGCTCGCTGGGGGACTATAAACAGGGAGTAGACCAGTATTGGCTTGGTTCTGGGGGCCCTTGTCAATTATAAGCCTCCTTGTAAAGAAAGTGGTAGAAGTGCTGAGTCATTCCTCACTGTCTGGCTACCATCGTTCACGATGACGCCATCCTATGATGATATATTTATTTTTTTTTTCTTTATTTTTTTTCTTATATTATATTGTATTTTAATTTTTAATTATTTGTGTTGTATTTTATTTAATACGTCCTTTTAATAAAGTGTAAATAAATAAATAAATAGAGCCACATTATCAGTAAGGAAAAAAGTCAAGCTAAGCCAGACACGCCCTCAAATTGGAGTTTTCAACCAATCACAGCGCACTATAGTCCGAGTTAAAGGATAGTGTCCAGCTAGATTAAATCTAATCCTGTTTTATAATTTGGCCCTTAGATGTGGCAAGAAGAATATGTTGCTCACAAATGATAAATCAACAAAAATACTTTGATTCTTATGGAGTGCTTCATATACAAGGTGTCCCATTATAGAAATAAAAAATACCCAAAAAGTTATTTCTCTGTTGGGTGTTTTACAACAAAACCATCAAATTCAAGATACCTGATATATATTGACTCCAATCGGGGTGATCACCTTGCCCACATTGTTGCTCAGAACCACCACCAGAGTATACTCCTGTGCCTCACGGAAGTAGTGGTCAATACGGAAGGAGCAATCAGTGGGGTTCACAATGGACTGAGCACAGGTCTCCTCACCACTCACATTGTAAGCACCTACCACATAGTCGTAGCAGAAGTGAAATGGCGCGGACCCGTTGCATTTAATCTGAATTTAAAAAATAAATACAAATAAAACACCCCTTTTGTATTGGTGCTTGATGGCAACCTTAATGTACAAGCCTTAGGGCGAAATTAATAGACAAATTCTATATGTCATTGCAAAGTTTTGGTTTTCCCTAACTTACACAGTACGCAATCCATGACTTAGAGCCACAGAGGTATTACAAAAACGTCTATTAATTCTGCCCTTAATATACGTGCTGAATTTTTTTTTAATATCATATTTTAAATAGAAAATTACTGAATAACCTATGAATGAATCATAGCATACCTTGTTAATGAATCAGCCCAACCATTGCATACACAGGCAATGAGTCACTCGGACCAGTTGCATACTCCGTTGGTAATAACTCATTTTTATACATTGAGTCTCATCTCTCATACATTGAGTCTGCTGTGTACATCAAACTCAGTTTCCCCAGAAGAGAGCCACGTTTTATACTTTGCTCTGATGAATACCTTGTAAAAAACAAAAAATATCCAACCCAAAAACACCAGACATTCAAAATTATTTAAAAAAATAATTATAAAAAAATATTTTGTTGTCTTTGGGGTTTTCTATTTAAGATCATTTACATTTAATCAAGAACCACACTACTGGGAATAAGTGCTCTCCATACATATAACATAGTTACCTCAAGTCCCAGCATATCCCCATGCTGTAGCCACAGGTTTCCGTTAGCTTTAATATTGGTTAGAGCTGCTTCTACTTTGATGTTTCTGCTGAAGTAGCCATATGTCTTGTTCAGATCTGGAGACACCTAGAAATAGGAGTAAAATTGTTAAAGAAAAATAATTCTACATCACATAGAGATGATGTAAAAGAGTATGAATTTTTCCTCATTAACTTGAGTTTGTGACCACATAATAATAAGACTCTGAGGGTTAGGTGGTTGAAAATGTTTTGAGCATTAACCTCACCTGGTGGTTACCTTCCACTAAAAAGTATTATTGTTATATTATTGATAGGTACCATTACAAAAGACATGGTAAGAACTTACAAAAGACATGAACTTGGCTATTTATTTTAACTTTCTTTAACAATGCAGGATTTTCAATTATTTTCTATCCAATAATTCTAAAAATATCACACTATACTTCTTTGTTGATGATCTCAGGTTTGATATTCTGTAGTCTGACAAGTTGTGATTTTATTGTAGGTACCATATGACAAAATTATAATCAATATCAATATCAAAGTAATAGAAAAGAATATCTTTTGACATAGTTCATGTTTGTTATTAGTTTAATATTTGATTAACATCACTCATGATGAACCCACTTGCTTCATAAGAGATACTTGGTTACTCCTTTGAATTAGTGTATTATTTATTAAGAGACTAGCGGGCTGCACCCGCTTCGCCAAGCCATCACACACACACACCACCCATACATCACACACCACATACACACACACCACATACACACACACCACATACACACACATACACACACACACACACATACACAAACACATCCACACACACCCACCCACCCAAACACAACACACCCACACACATCACACACATACACACACCCATCCCACACACACACACACCCACTCACCCACACACACACACAATACACACCCACCCCCCACACACACCACCCACACACACACCCCCCCACACACACACACACAAACCACACACACACCACACCACACACACCACACACACACCACACACACACACCACACACACACACACACACCACACCCACCCACACACACACACACACACACCCACACACACCCACACACACACACCCACACACACACACACGCACCCCTATACATGCACACCATATAATTACAGGGACCGGAATTTCACGCAGCTACAGAGACCCGATTTTTTTTAATAGTTTGGTATTTCTTTTTACATAAATGAAGACGTTGAATGTTTTCATTTAAAAAAATATATTTTTCTAATTTTTTTTTCAATTATTTTCCAACGAAATTAAGCGTTTTCTAAAAATGTACTTTAAAAAATGTACTAACAGCGGACAGTATGGAATCAGTGTCTTTTTAGTACAAAGAGTGAAAAGGTCATTGCATGTTGCATACTCGTAGAGATGCCATGTTATTAAGTGTATTTTCTGTACTTAATCTCCCCCAATCTCGATCTGTAGAGATCAGAACGCCTCGACGCGCTCTAGCGATAATATCAGAGAAACTTAAATAAAGGGCTAGCTTCTCACAGTGAAATGTAAATAAAGATTACTGATAAGGATTGATAAGAATATTTCATAGAATTGGAAATTTGAACTATCTGAATACCTTATTATGACTATTTAGATTTCTGCGAGAGTTTCATTACCTACTTTTTCTCAAATTTTGATGTAAATCAAGTTACTATTCCATAGACTGTTCAGAAAATTTGGTGCATTCAACAAACAGCAGAGTTAACGATCACTGCAGCTTGAACCAGTGCTCTTTTGTAAATTGAAAACTGCCTTGATTTTTTTCATGAGAATTTCTCAGACGTGATTATCCTTATACTACACAGCGTCTTGCTTTCCAGATGTAGAACAAATGTACTCTTGAGATTTATAAAGGTAATGCAAAAGGGAAACTCGAGCTAGCATTCTGTACATTATGCATTCATTTTCGGCGAAATATGTAAATTGAGGATGTTAATAAAAGGTACTTTCATTATCAACAATGAACTTTGATACCTGTACAATTCCTAATCTTAAATCTGGCTCAAAATTCAAACTAGAACCTAATACCTAAACTGGTTTAAAGTAACCTAGTCATCGATAGAAAATCAAAAAAGTTTATTCAATGTAAATTTATGAAAACATAAACAAATAATAAAGATCTGCTGAAGGTCAACCTCAAAGTCAAATTGATTTCAAAATGGCGATGATCTCGATCTGACGAAAACGTCGGGTTAAGATTGGAGGAGAAATAAGAACAAGCCGTGAGGAGAAATCCTTAATCTGTGATCAGCTGATGCGAGATTGGGGGAGATTAAGTACAGAAAATACACTTATTATATGGGTAGGTATTCATGTTTAGAAAGAATCATTAAGCCGTGTTTATTTTCTATAACTAGACTAGAACATCAACTGTATGGTTATATCAGGATGGGATTTTTACCCTCCATTTGCAGGAAACTCGCAAACCTGATACTCAAAATAACCTCAACCAGCCTGAGTGAGGCCGGGAATAGCCAGCATCACGAGAATTCGAATTTGAATGGTCACCAATCCAACTACTTATCTCGCTGGATGTTGCTTAACTTCGGTTACAGAACGAGAACCAGTGCTACTAGGGTGTACCTTTGATCTTGCGAGATACTTATTTCGACTCGAGAATCAATCATGTAGCGCTCGCTAGGCTGATTTCACCTCTGAAAGGCACCGCCAGGCGGGCCCGCTCAGGGGCGGCGATCAAAGTTGGCCGAAAAATGTGTTCGAAATTTAAAATTGATTTTCGATTCGTATTCTACGAAAAATTTAAATGACTCCTGCAACTGTAGCGTGCGCCGTGCTATACTAAATGCTGTACTATTTTTCATATTTGTTTAAAAATGTATAGAACTTCTCACTTTTACATCTTTCCACACTGTAATCACTACCCAAACCCAACTTACCAATACATTACGAAATCTAAATCAAAAAATCGAAATGCAAAATCTATATCTAAACAATCTAAACATGGCTGGACATGGTCTTTTCATTCCAATTCACAACTCACAACCCTCTTCACATTTTTTATTGGTTTTTCATATAGCTTCGTTTAGCGGGTGTTCCGCCCGAAAGCGGCGCCAGGCAGTTTCGGCCTAACGGTAGGTGTTACAAAACTTTACCGGGAATCAAAAGTGTTTGTCTCGGCGGGCTTACACTTTTTTTACCCCCGCCCTCCCGGGGGTGCCGTTGCCGAAAATTATGTTCGAATTTTAAAATTAACATTTGATTCGTACTCTACAAATAATTTAAAGTAATTTGCCGACTATTGGTTTATTTCTATCTTGCTCCGTTCGGCGCGTATACCAGCCGAAAGCGGCGCCAGGTAGATGGGGTCTTTCGTTAGGAGATACAAAAAAAATAATCCTGGAATCAAAAGTGTTCGTCTCGGCGGGCTGACACTTTTCCACCTTTGATCGGCACCCCTGGGTTGCATACAGCTTTAGGTTTAAGTATGGTCTGTTGAATACATAAGATAATAAAGAATATAAAAAACCATAATTAAATAAAATACAATATGCTGCCACAGTAGGAATAAAACCTACAACCCTTTGGTTTGGGGTTGAAAAGTTTGCTAGCTTTCAACTAGCAATAAATAGTCTGGTACCTACAACTTGATATTGACGAATTTCAAAACATCGCTGAGTATTTTAATAACATGGTAGGATTATTATTCTATGTCGTACGGGGCCGGGTTACCCTATTGTCCACGGTCTAGGGCTTCGTTGTGTTCGCGCACTTGGGTCTAGGATATAGGGTGTTCCGTTGTGATACCCTACTTAGGCGGAATGAAAGCTGTCAATCCCGATCGTACTCACCCAGCCCTAGTAGAGTCGGGAATTCGCTATAGTCAATCAAAAATATTAACATACTGAAACACATTAATTATGGGCTGGGTAAAACTACTGCTAAATGTGAAAATTATTATTCTTACTGATATTTCTGATTACCCCAGATGAGTTTATTGTACACTATCTACTGAACCCAGTCCCATTATTAAAGTGCGAGAAATCATAAGACATGATCTTAGCATCGTAATCGTGCATGAGAAATGTTGCACATTACCAAAAAAAAAAAAAAATATTTCCAGAAAGAGAAAAATAATAATTTCACCTAATTTAGGTCTACAGAGTATGTGACCCACTTGGGGAACCGAAAATAAATGGAATAAAACAAAACAGAAAGGACTCTAGTCCATTGAACCAAAACCGGATTTTTCAACACATCATAATCTTGTAGACCTTTGTTAGCAATAGGTAATGTAGAGAGAACACAGATACCCTTGAAGTTAATACTCAAACTGGTTTCTAGTTTCTATGTTAGATAAGAACTGTGAAATAACCGAAATTCGGATTAAAACCAGTTGCATAATTTAAACGCGGTGTTTACTCGTACAATGACCTTAATTACTGCATTATAATAGACGGTAGTTAATAATGTCCATTACGAACTTTTGACTTATCCACAAGTGAATAATTGTCAATCGTCCTCTATTCTTCAAGTGGTTAACGCGCTGGTCTAGTAATCCAGGTTGCTTAGGGATCCGTTGGTTCGAATCCCACCCAGTGCATGAATTTTTCCTCAATAATTTGAGTTTCTGACCACATAATAATAAGACTCTGAGGGTTAGGTGGTAGAAAATGCTGTGAGCATTAACCTCGCCTGGTGGTTACCTTCCACTAAAGAGTATTATTATTATCAAGATAGGGATACCCAGCAAGCCAGCGTCGATGGCATGTTGAATACACCGGTTCCCTTCAGAACACCGAAGTTAAGCGACATCCAGCGAGGTTAAGACTTGGATGGGTGACCATTCAAATTCTAATTCTCGTGACGCTGGCTTTTCCCGGCCCCACTCAGGCTGGGTGAGGTCAATGTGAGTAGCAGGTTTGTGAGTTTCCTGCGAATGGAGGGTAAAACCCCCGTCGTGATATGACCATGGCAGTTGAAAGCGACGTTAAACCCCTCTTAAAAAAAAAAAAAAAAAAAAAAAAAAAAGGGTATACCCAGCATAATAGAGTCGGGAATAGCCAGCAGAATGTCCAATTCTCACAATAAGGAAATTGGTGGTTTCGATATCAACCATGATCTTTTGACGTTCCGGTGACTATTCCCGACCCTACTCAAGCTGGGTGAAGAGAATTTGAGTTGATAGGTTCTATGTGAAACAAATGTTTAGTAAAATACGCGTCGTGATATGATTGTGTAGTTTAAAGTAATGTTGAAACACTTGAAGCCAAGTAATCATCAACAACTAATACATCTCTATATATAAATGTCAAAGACACTCACTGACCACTGACCACTGACCACTGACTGATCATCGCTCTACAGCCCAAACCGTAAGTCCTAGGAAGCTGAAATTTGGTGGGTAGCTTTGTCTTATAGTCTAGATGTGCAATAAGACGGGATTTTTCGAAATTCCCACTACAACACCTGCCATTGGCGAAAAAGGACTTTTTGCTTTCACGGCCATGCCTCGGCCCGCAAAGCGGGCGACAGCCCGCTAGTATCTAATAAAATACACTGCCAATTATGGACACATAATTGGCAATGGAATTTACATGTGTCCGCCCTAGTACCTGTCCTGATGATCAGGTAATTAAAGTAATTTCTCCCTCATAGGCATGGCCTCCAATGTATTTATCCTAACCCTACTATAAACCCGAGGCATGGCCTTCAATGCATTTTACCTAACCCTACTATAAACCCAAGACATGGCCTTCATTGTATTTTACCGAACCCTATACCATACACCCAAGGCATGGCCTTCATTGTGCTTTACCTAACTCTAAATATAAACTCTAGGCATGGCCTTCAAGGAGGAAATGGACAGTCTTGTCTACAACATAATCTGCAACTAAACAAACAATCAATCTATAAGTCATTAAGACCGCACCGAACATGTACATGACCTTTTTAAGGCGGCACCGAACTTGTACATGACCATTTTAAGGCGGCACCGAATTCGTACATGACCTTTTGCCGCACCGAATTCGTACATGCAAAAAGAGAGGGGGTAATCATCGCACCGAACTCACCTTTTGCCCAAATAAACCAAACACTGATCCTATCAAGTACAAGTTTTCGTATATTCTAACTGTATTATTTCTCATGAACCCCATGTATTGATCATTACCTATTAGTATGTCGTACTCTTTGTCGCTGATCAAAAATTTGTCGGCCAGTTCGTACCGATTTGAAATCTGATCGATGATATTTAAATGCTCGGATTTAGCTGACCCAGCTATCGTAGGACATTGATTCACGTTAAATTTATAAACAGTACCCAACTTATCAATCAGTCTGACATACATGCTATGCAGGCGCGGCCGGTGGGAAAATGTTTTGGGGTGCTGCCACATATTCCGGGCTAAAATGGGTTTTTTAGAGTCACTCTATTATTATCTAAAGAGTTCCAGTTTGTTTACGATGCCAATCAAAAAAATAATAACGTGTGTACCGCTTCATTTATTTGCGAGCAAAGCCGGTTTTTTATTTACATACGATAAAATACAGAATGAAAAATTCAAGAAAATGAAGAGAAAAAAATGCATTAATTATTCTTGAAATTTGTACTTTCATTGTGTACGAGCTAAGACTTGAGAAAATCCTCTCTTCTTTTTCGTCTAGGGATGCCGCAGTTCCGAAGCTCTTGAGCACCGGCCGCGCCTGATGCTATGCATAGGAATCGTTTTAGGTTGTTTATCACCGAATGTATAGACGTTCACGTCTCTCTCTCTAGTATAGTCGTATTTTAGCTCTAACTTCTTTACCAGATTTTCCGTGATGTAACTGGATGATGCACCGGTTTCGAATACAACGCGCGCCTCGATACTTTTCTTGGTGAAATTATTGCGAACGAGTACGGTTCCATTTTGCAAGTACACTCGGTAGTTACAGACAGTAGATGCTGACGAGGGAGAAGGGTTATTCTGGTTACTTAGTGAGACAATTATTAGAACTGTTCATTGTTCATGTTGTTCAAGAGACATTTTGAAAGTTCACGACAAGAAGTAGGTCTGATGATGATAATAATAATACTCTTCAGTGTAATATAAACACCAGGCGAGGATAAAGTGCAAAGCATTTTCTACCACCTAACCCTCAGAGTCTTATTATTATGTGGTCACTTACTTAAATAAATGAGCAAAAATCCAAGCATTGGTTGGGATTCGATCCACGGATAACGGATCCCCAAGCGCTAGATTGTTTACATTATGCTGGGTCTTATTAGGATTTTATTAGGATTATTTTCAGACCGACCTCAGTGGCTTGATCGATAAGGCAGCGGACTTGTAACCTGGAGGTCGGTGGTTCAAGTCCCGGTTTCAGCGTAGATTTAGTAAAAGCTAGTTTGAATAGTTGTGATATCACGAAAGTGAATAACACAAATATGATATCTTTTTTTTATATGTTCGTGTTCCTCAGTGATCCATTCTCGTTTCTATGTTCAGGTGCCGTCCACACACGTGCAACATAGTAGCAACAAAGATCAAAGAAGTTCGGTAGAAAACCGACATCCTCATGGATAATTTTTGAACATTAATGTTCGTGTTCAGAAGCCGTCCACACAGAGTGAATTCATGTTGCATATTGCACCTGTGTGGAACCAGCATTACAGGTTTAGCGCCGTAACCACATCGAAAACCAATACTTGGTACATAATAATATATGATAACCGGGCTTCAAGAATCAACGGAGGCAATGCCATACACGTCAATACGCCTCACATTTCGAACTCAGGGAATTTTAAGAGCGGAATTAATAGACCTCTCAGAATTAAGTCTAGATTTTGGGATTTTTTTAAAATAAAGGAATTATTTCTTCAGTTCGAACTTGGTATCTCGATTTTGTATGTTAATATAGCTTTTAGTATTTCGACTTTTTCTCAAGTAGTGTATCGAAGCTTTGAGGGGTTACTTTTCATCAAATTTTTGCTTGTGTTGCTGGTTTAAAGTTAGTTTAGAACAGTCCGTACTGCTGGGTACGGCCATTCTGCTTTGTGCGTTTTAATTTCCTTATATTATAAAAGAAATATAGAATAACCGAAAAATTTCGATAGCCAGTTTTCAGTGTCAAAAAACGCTTTATGTTCCTGTTGGCCTGTTTGTAAATGAATTTTATCTTGCCTACGGTACACTGTAAAAGCTAGATACTTAAAATATGGCATGTCGACCTTTTTTTTCCTATTATTAGGCCCTTTAACCATTTATTGTATGGTTGTTCGTGCCGATCCTCTCAAGGTCTACATGAGATGAAGGAGGTTGATACTTCTTAGAAAAGTCATCAGTGAGTCCACTTCGCTGGTAGGGTTCAGTAGAGATGGTTTTGGATGGTTTTGGGTCATATGATTGGGGGTTTGCATTGTAAGTGTGACATTCGTTTACGATGTGACGAACAGACATGGGATCACCACAGGTACACACAGGAGGAGGGGTCTTGGTAAAGATGAAAGAGTGAGTCAGTCTTGTGTGACCAATTTTTATGTTATAGGAGGAGGAGAACGTTACCGGACTACCTGAGTTAAATGCAGTGTTTATTATATTATACTATGAAGATATTATGTACATAAATATTAGAGCCTGTCCCGAGATAGCCAGAAAAGCATAAACACATAATGTTAAATGATAATAAAGTTATTAATAGGATACTTAATAATAATTCCGAGCCAGCGCCGATGACGCGTTGAATGCAACGGTTCTCATAGGATCACCGAAGTTAAGCAACGTCCAGCAAGGTGAAGACTTCGTGATGCTGGCATTTCGGCCCCATCCAGGCTGGTTGAGGTTCATGTGGGTAGCAGGTTTGAGAATTTCCTGCGAATAGAGGGTAACACCCCCGTCGTGATGAGACCATGTAGTTTTTTTTTGGCATTGAGCAAAAACAATGATTTCAATGATATAATAGGTATAATACAAGAAAATAAAAATAATTAAGTGTAAAAAGTAACAAAAGTTGGGTTAAGAAAAAATGAAATAATAGTGATAATAACAAACAAAACATAATAAGGTAAAATGAGATTTCAATCGCTTCGTAAAGATAAATTTTAATAATAATAGGGAATATCTCAGAGTTGAATTTGTTCAGACAAGCTGGGTAATCTAGTGCGAGTAGTCTCTAGAATCTCTAGATGCCTCAGTGTCTAGCTGTCTACTGCCGGTATCATCCCCAGATCAGACTACTCGTCTACAGTTGTAGGTACGAGTAGGACTGTTACCCGGCCAGACTACTTGACTAAAATCAGTCCGAGTGATTTTATTTCATTTTATTTAGATATAGGTAGATAGCGGGCTGTCGCCCGCTTTGCGAGCCGAGACATGGCCGTAAAGCAAAAATCCCTTTTCGCCAATGGCAGGTGTTGTAGTGAGAATTTCGAAAAATCCCGTCTTATTGCACATCTAGACTATAAGACAAAGCTAACCTACCAAATTTCAGCTTCCTAGGACTTACCAGTTCGGAGAAACAGTGATGAACCAGTGAGTGAGTGAGTGAGTGAAACTCTCTTTTATGGTATAGAAGAAGAAGATAGGATATAGTCTATAAGTATTAGGTACCAAATGAACAGTTGCAAGACTTGTTTCAAAATACATAGCGCAATTCCGCAGGTTCATTGCGGTTATTTTAACCATTTGGAAAGAGCATTTTTATATAATGTACCTAATTAAAACAAATTTAGTATAATATTATATTATTTTTAGGGTGTAATTCCCGACTGTAGTAGGAAAGAATACAATGGTCTATTGCAAGTAGGGGTCTGAATTTTTTAGTTGTGACATTGTAGTTGAAAGCGACGTTAAACCCAAAATAATAAAATAAAATAAATCCAACGGGGTACAAGCGTGCAATGCAAGGACTATTGTGTATAATATCAGGACGGTTGCAGTACTTTAACAGGATATTGTAAACTTGTATTTGGAGACTGGCATCTCCACGGCCCTAGTCCACCTGAGCTGATGGTGTAAAAGTATACTTAAAGCATTAAGTCTGTATTTTAAAGTTTTGCACTCATGAAAAAAATCCAAGAAAAAATAGATGAGGTGGGATTCGATCCACGAATCACGGATCCCCATGGATGCGCTGGATTATTTACATTACAGATCCAGTGCCGCGCCGTAACCACATCAACTACTAATGCTGGTATTTAAAATGTACCTTATGAATACCTCATTTGTACATAAATGTACTACAGTAAACTTTGCCTATAACGACGGTCAAAGGACCTGGAACTTTTCGTCGTTATAGGCGAATGTCGTTATAACCAAATGTACTTATGTAGTTGTATATTCATTATTCACTTTATGTGGGGGTAAAATTGTCAATACAAAGGTACATTAAATTTGAACAAAGTAATGGTTATACGTTTGTTTTTTGGATAAACACTGTTATGAATAAACTTATTTTACAGCATTAACATAATTAACAAATTTAATGAGAAGTTGTATTCATAGATGTGGTAATGTGGTACATATTTTTTTTTTTTTTCTTTTTTAAAAGTGTTTCAACTGTTTCACAGCCATTTTTATTTCGTAGCTATGAAACAGGAGCTACTGTAGACGCTTTTGGTCTGTGTTGTAGCCTGCCCAATCCGTAGTATGCCTCCCATCTGATGGGCGAGAAGTGACACAATACTTCCCAGTTAGGTGCAGGGTCAACACGAGCGCACCGGAAGGAATCCCTTACAAACAACTGTAACCAAACTTTGAATAGATTTTTGTCGGCGCGGGGGTTCCAACCCGGGACCTTCAGAATGGCAAGCGAGTGCTTAACTACTGAGCTCTTCGTGCGCTCCATATATAAATACATTTTTTGAAAAATTCTGTAATTTTAGATTGTCTCGCCTTCATAAGATAATTATTGCAAGAATCCAATTACCGATACATATATTCTCATTATTTAAATTCTATGCAGTTCAGAAGTCAAAACAAAAGTGGCATTGATTCTATGTTCAGCGACACGTGTCGTGTTCAGAGTTTCGGCAAAAATTAACAGGATAGACAATTCTTTCTACTCTTCATGTCGCCGCCGTTATAGCCGAAGTATTTTTTCTTTTTTTTGCACTGAAGTTTAGGTCGCTATAAGTAAAGGCGTCGTTAAAGACAAGGTCGTTACAACCGGTGGAAAATCAATAGAACAAGATAGGGGAAACCAAGGGACTACGATATTTGGTCGCTATAACCGCTCGGTCGTTATAGGCGAAATTTACTAAATACACATGTAAAAACGAGCTACAATGTAATCCGTCACAATGTAGCGTGATACTTCAGTCTTTTATGTTCACACCAGATTTTTTTTTTACCATACATGTTACTCAAGAAATATTTTCGTTTTCGATAATATTTGATGGTACCACAGCAACAAGAACACTGTCAATTATGGACACAATACTTCCTCGTGATTTCACATTGTATACACGTGCCAATTTTGAGATTTTATTCTAAATCACTTTTATCTCCAAAACCGCTTAACTGATTTTCTTCAAATTTGTTTTATATGGTAGAATACTATTTTTCCTACATTCTGGACTCTACAAAAAATTCTGAGTCGGCAATTGGTGAACCTTTTCTTGACTTTTTTGTCGAACATTTTGGATTTTCTTAAGTATCAGAGTTAAATAATTATAATTAGTTTAAAAATAAATATAAATAGTTTATTTAAAACAATAATATGCATATAAAATATATACATACAAAATTTCATTAAAATCAGGTGTACCATTCACGAGATATAAGCGTTTAAGTAAAAAGTTAGTGGTCAGGCGCATGGTCTCTTTCACCCAGAACCGCTAGTACGAATTCGATGAATTTAAAATGGGACCATCTACAGAACGTCTTCTATATCCGTTGTGTAGTTTCCGAAATTTGCGCGTTACAAGGAATATTTTTAACAGATCGACGGACCGACAGACCGACAGACGGACACAAAACCACAGTTGCTCAGGAGGTTATGAAACGTCCAGAAATATGAAAAAAATCGGAACAAAAAAATATTTTTTTTACAAAAACGAACACAATACTTCCGATTTCTAATATTAAGGTAGGATCACACGATATGGCAGAGCGACATATTATTATAATATGGCAATCTCCCTTGCCATAGCGTGTGATCGATCTTTGTTTGCATGACCATAGAACTATTTGGGTATATATGGCGACAAGTTTTTTCTATGGTGCCATAGACGTATGGCAGAATCTATGGCATTTGTGTGAGTGCTTCATCACACACACATGGTCTACAATATGGAATGGTGACGACTGGCAGGCTTGTCTATGGCAAGGGGGAAGACGTACAATGCCATAGAGTTTTTTGTCGCATTATATGGCATCGTGTGAGTACCATAGATTATATGTGTCATTCGTTTTTTTTTTTCTCGCCATAGAAAATATGGCACCTGTGCCATATTTTATAGTGTGATCCTACCTTTAGAAATTTATCGGAAGTAAAAGTTTATATGCTTATTTTCAAAGATTTCTTATCACCTACATGGCTTATACCAAATCGACAGGACACCAAGACATTAAAATTCAAAAGAGAAGAAATTTTCTAGGCATTTCTTAAGCAACGATGTAGGATCTTTCAATGACACTTTTTTCCACGAGTAGTGATTTAATAATTTTATTGTGCAAGATCTCTTTTTATTTCGTCAGAAATGAATTCGATGGGTAACGAACTCCTCCCTTTAACCTTTCTTCTAATATCTATAGGATATTCAGTAGTTGGTAACAAACCATAGTGAAAGATAGGAGAATCTGTAGCCACCTTAGTCGAGTGTGGACCGCGCTAGGCTTGCTCATGCTCATACGGTGATCTGGGTTTGATTCCCAGCGTAGTCGGAATTTTTCGACTGTCTCATGAATGTTACGGATATTCACTCATACCTCGTGAGGAAAAATGAGTTGCTACTTTAATGTGAGCAACAAACAGTGGCGGAAAAGGAAAAAAAACACTACGGGCAGAAGAAGGCCGCAACTGCCTGGCGCCGCTTTCGGGCGAAATACGAATATCCGTCGAACAGAGCAAGATAGAATAAAGCCACTAGTCGGAGTAGCTTATATTTTACTTCTGATAAATTTCTAATATTAGAAATGGGAAGTATTGTGTTCGTTTTAAAAAAATAATAATATTTTTTTGCTCTGATTTGATTTTTTTTTTTTTTTTTTGTATTTCTGGACGTTTCATAACCTCCTGAGCAACTTTATATTTGTGTCTGTCTGTCGGTCTGTCTATCAGTCGGTCTGTTATCTGTTAAATACATTAATTGTAACGCGCAAATCTCAGAAACTACTGAACGGATTTTGATGAAATTTTATACACACAAAGGAAATTTAATATTGGCAATTTAATATACTATTGAAATTTTGTATGTATTTGCGTATTACCGTTTTACATAATACATTAATAATTATTTTTTAATAAATTTTGATTGAGCTCTGATTATTAAGAAAAGCCGAATTTTGGCCAACACTGATTGCCGCCCCTGGGTGTCCCCGCCCGCATTTGGGTACGGTTCAAAGGTGGAAAAGTATCTGCCCGCCGAGAAGAAACACTTTCGGTTTCAGGAAATCTTTGTATTTTTACCGTAAAACCGCAACTGCCTGGCGCCGCTTTCGGGTGGAATTACGCGGTACGAAGCAAGATAGAAAAAAATCATTAGTCGAAGGAGTCTTCTAAATTTTTCTTAGAATACGAATCGAAAATCATTTTTAAATTTGGAACATATTTTAGGCCAACTTTGATCGCCGACCCTAGGCGGCCCCGCCGCTTTCAAATGTGAAAAAGTGTCTGCCCGCCGGGACGAACACTTTTGACTCCTATCATAAAACTAACTTGTTCCTAATCCTAATAGATACTCAATATTATGTATTCCTATGTTTTGTATTTCTGTATCCATGAGACCTGTAGTATCTATTGATGACTCACACTCGAGAGTTATATCAGTGAAAGGGTGTTTTTCTTGTTTTCATCAAGAGAATGTATGAACGATGCCAAAACAATAGCTTTTTAAGACCCAAAATAAAAACCGGTGATAGAGCAGTATCTTTTGAATTGCATCTTGTTTTTTTGTTTGTTTTTTTTTTGTTTGTCTTCTTATTACTTTCTTTATCCTATAGAAAGGAAAGTTTTGTATTCGTCGAAAATTTGATCTATTCAGTTTTTCACATTTCTGTACGAATCATAACCTCAGGATATCAAAAAAGATGTTTTCAGACATTTGTCCGTGCGTCTATCTGTCTGTCTGTGAACAAGATATCTCGAGACCGGTAAGAGCTAGGACTTGGAATTTGGTATGGAAATTAAATTTATACAACAAACGAACCACGAAACTTTTGGTTGAAATCGGCCGCATACAAAAAAAATTGGAGAACAACATTTTGGACCTCAGCCTCAATTTACCGGTATTTTGGGGGGGGGGGGGGGGGGCAGTTTTGACTAACTTTTTTATTATTTATCCTAGATGGAGGTTGTGACATATCAATTTGATGGTTTTGAAGTGTTGATTACGAATTTGGCATTGATTTTTAGCTATCTGTTACCGTTGAGTCAATAGCGCCTGAATTCGACTTCTTTTGGGGGGATAAGGAAAGTCGTGTGATGTTTACACCAGAATTTTTTCGAATAGAAATAGTTTTTTGTTTGATACTTGAGAGAATTTTCTAATATTAGTAATCGAACTCACGAGGAAGTATTGAGTGCATAATTGGCAGAGTATTTTTTGCTTGTTTTAGTTAAAAGTAGTGTTTTGAAAACCTGTAATATCGAGTGAGTGAGCAATCTATGTATATTCTTTACCTTGACAGTTCTTTTAATTTCTTAAATTACCTGTAACCATATCGAATTATATATGTCACAAGAAAGATTCCGATATTTTGTCGATTTGGAGCTATTACCTTGTTTCTTGTAATTGAAATAGTGCCAAGTGTAAAACATGTGATGCCGTACTCAAGACCCTAGGACATAGGAGGATCTACGAAAGGATTACATGCATACACATTTACACATCTTTGGACAAAACACAAGAAAAATGTTCTCAGACCATCAACCTCCACGAGTTAATAGGTTAAGAAATCTGCTGCTCATGAACCTCCACAAAAGTGAAAAAGAAGATTACGCTATCACAAGCAGAAGCTCAAGTTCAGGTGACAAATTCAATGATGTTTTGGCGAGAATTACAGCGCTTGAGGGTGTAGTTGGTCAAGTCAAACGATCCGAGTGAGCTTCTCCGAGCTTCGTAAATAAATACAACTTCTTCTTCTTTCACTCTGTCTTTCCCAATCCTATACTTGGGGTCGGCATTGTTCAACCTCATGGTTGAGGTTGGTTGTGGCAAATATTTTACGGCTAGATAACCATCCAAACACCAACGATTCTATTTGATTTTTCGCTGGGAATTATTAATGTGGGAAAGCTACCCACATTAAACTTACCCAGCCTGGTTAGGGCCGGCAATGCCAGCCTCGCGTGTTTGGGGGAACAGAATTTTCTTTGTGAAAAGTGTGCTCCGACCGGTAATCGAACTCAGAATCTCTGTACTACGGGCAGTAGTCACAACCGTTACGCCATGGAAGCTGGCGTATATAAATAGAACTTGATCTACCCATTTCTTGTTATTATTTTTATACCAAATTTGTACATTGTTAATAGTATGTTAAAAAAGTATTCATAAACCATTTTTATTTATTGAAAAACACAAAAAAAATGTTGTTTTTTTTATGTAGTTTGTGTAGGATGAGAGAAAATACACGTTCAAATTTTCAGAAATGGAACTGATTTATTCATGGATCAAGCTGCCAGTCCATAAGGGAAATACATAAATCGTGGATGAACTAACTACAAGATCTAACAGTTTGCCTTTATCATAGGTATTTTCAAGCGCTATCAAATCCCGTTATCCCGAGATCGCCAATTTTCAATCCCGATTTTTCGGGATTGAAATAGTACGGGGATTGTAAATCCTAAATACGAATCAAAAGACGAATTAAAGTTCGAACATAATTTTTGGCCTACCGTGATTGCCGCCCCTTGCCGTCTCCGCCCACGACTCAGTTCACCAACACAACTCCTTTTGATTTTTTTATCTCCTACCGTAAGACCGCAACTACCTTGTGACGCTTTCGCGCGGAATGCCCGCCGAACGGAGCAAAAAAAAAAAAAAAAAAAACGAATAGGATACCTTTACATTTGTTGTAGTATTGAATCAATTTCATATTTTAAACATAATTTTCGGCCAACCTTAATCGCCACCCCTGGCAGCACCGTATGCCCGTGTTGTTAATGAGAAAAATGAGTAGTTACTTGTATGAGAACGACCAGTGGCGGCATTACCAGAGTAAAAAGAAATTAATGTAAAAGAATTTGAAAAGTACAGGAGGCTCTTAGTAATGCTGTGCTACGCACAAAAATTGTGAAGAGGCCTTGTGCTTCACCACAAACGAAATTCATAACAACGAAGAAGCAGACCAACTCGACAAAGAAGGATTGAGCAGTAAAACATCCCGTTGATTAATAGAATACCGATCCATGATTAGAAGAATGTTGTGAAGAAAAAAATTGTTACACAATGGCATGATGAATGGACAAATTTAACTGAAAACAAATTACGAGAAATAAAGCCTGAGAACAAACCTTGGCACCCCCCTTTCTACATGAAAAGGATGGAGCAGGTCTCTCTCACACGTCTCCGCATTGGACACACTACCTCACACATTGTTATCTAATAAAAAAGGACCCTCCCCCTTTCTGCGAAGTTTGTTCGTGTAGAATTGTAGATTAACAGTAAAACACATCCTAAGAGATTGTATTAAGTACCTGACGTTAAGAGACCCATATGATTTAATACTTGCTCAATTGAAAATGAAAGCGCAATCTTAACTTTTCTAAACAATACTAGATTCTTCTTCTTTTACTCTGTCTTATCCCGCTCAAGCAGGGTTGACGTTGTTCAACCTCATGGTTGAGGTTGGTTGGTTATGGCACATTTTTTTACGGCTTTTGATTTAAAGTCCTATTAGGACGGGGATTTTACCCTCCATTCGCTGGGAATCGTACCAGCTACCCACATTAACCTCACCCAGCCTGGGTAGGGCCGGAAATGCCAGCCTCTTTTTTTTTTTTTCAACAACTGTGATTGCTGCCCCTGGGCGTCTCCGCCCACCCGGGGGTGCCGATTAAGGGCGGAAAAGTGTCAGCTCGCAAATACTTTTGATTCCAGGAATTTTTTTCTTAATTCCTAGCGTAAGGCCGCAACAACCTGGCGACGCTTCCGGGCGGAATATCCGCCGAACGGAGCAAGATAGAATAAAACCAATATTCGGAAAATCCCTTTAAATTTTTTGTAGAATACAAATCGAATGTAGATATTTATATATGAACATATTTTTCGACCAACTGTGATTGCCGCCCCTGGGCGTCTCCGCCCACCCGGCGGTTGCGTTTTAGGGCGGAAAAGTGTCAGCTTGCAGAGACAAATTCTTTTGATTCCAAGAAGTTTTTTCTTAATTCTTACCGTAAGGTCGCAACGACCTGGCGACGCTTCCGGGCGGAATATCCGCCGAACGGAGCAAGATAGAATAAAACCAATAGTCGGAAAATCCCTTTAAATTTTTTGTAGAATACAAATCGAATGTCGATATTTATATATGAACATATTTTTCGACCAACTGTGATTGCCGCCCCTGGGCGTCTCCGCCCACCCGGGGGTTGCGTTTTAGGGCGGAAAAGTGTCAGCTCGCAGAGACAAATTCTTTTGATTCCAAGAAGTTTTTTCTTAATTCTTACCGTAAGGTCGCAACGACCTGGCGACGCTTCCGGGCGGAATATCCGCCGAACGGAGCAAGATAGAATAAAACCAATATACGGAAAATCCCTTTAAATTTTTTGTAGAATACAAATCGAATGTCGATATTTATATATGAACATATTTTTCGACCAACTGTGATTGCCGCCCCTGGGCGTCTCCGCCCACCCGGGGGTTGCGTTTTAGGGCGGAAAAGTGTCAGCTCGCAGAGACTAATTCTTTTGATTCCAAGAAGATTTTTCTTAATTCTTACCGTAAGGTCGCAACGACCTGGCGACGCTTCCGGGCGGAATATCCGCCGAACGGAGCAAGATAGAATAAAACCAATAGTCGGAAAATCCCTTTAAATTTTTTGTAGAATACAAATCGAATGTCGATATTTATATATGAACATATTTTTCGACCAACTGTGATTGCCGCCCTTGGGCGTCTCCGCCCACCGGGGGCGCCGTTTAAGGGTGGAAAAGTGTCAGCTCGCAGAGACTAATTCTTTTGATTCCAGGAATTTTTTTCTTAATACCTACTGTAAGGCCACAACGACCTGGCGACGCTTTCGGGCGGCATACCCGCCGAACAGAGCAAGATAAAAAAAAAAATCAATAGTCAATTATCAACCGAGCGACACAACCCCTAAATTAATACATGTAAATAGACCGACGAGTGGCAAGAAGATTTGCGTGAAACGACAAGAAGACTACTACATATTTGAAAAAAAGCCCCTGCAAAAATAAATTTAAAAAAAGAAGATAAAAACAATACAATTTCTGATATTTGAAATTTATCGGAAGTAAAATAAACTACATATCATACAAAAACAAAAAACTTCGTATCATCCTCTACTCTACGACACTACCACGAAGTCTCTGTAGCTGCACACGAAAAACACCTCTAGCTAGAGAGACCACGAGAGACCACCGAAAAACAATGATTTCCACTATGTGAGTAACAATAAAAAAAAATAAAAAAATCTCCAAATTGCTCATAAATATACCAGTCAATGTTTTTTAAAAGAAAAATAGTATAATTGGTTAAAATATTAAAGGTATTCATTGAAACAATTACACGGACCTGATTTTGTCCTTGTACTTGTTCGTGTGTATGTGTATGTCCTTCCTATTGTGTGAAATTCCAGGTGGGTCTCTCTAGCTATATGGCGCACATGCACACACACACACACACACACACACACACACACACACACACACACACACACACACACACACACACAAAACCATCATCGCTGTTAATTTCAAAATCCCGAGCCAAATCTATCATAGCGGATATTTATAATGTAGCAAACTGGCCTTTATTTCGAGAACGATTTGTCAGAATATGGCAACAAAGGGCGCAAATAAAATCATGTGATGTTCTCAGACAGTTTTTACAATAAAAAATATAGGTCCTCGCGATAACTTTCAAGTTCCGTGCTGGAATCTGTAAAAAAACGTGAAAAGTCAAAAAAAAATGGTCGAAATTTCGAACATTCTGGATTCTATCTCGAGAACGGTACGTCAGAATGTGGCCTAGTATGAATTAAATGAAAGCTAGTTTTGTCTAATGTGTTAATAAATAATAAAAAATATAGGTCCTCGCGACAAATTTTAAGTTCCGCGCTGGAATCTGTTAAAAAACGTGAAAAGTCTGAAAAAAAGGTCGAAATTCCGAACATTCTGGCTTATATCTCCAGAATAGTACGTCAGAATGTGGCCTAAAATGAATTAAATGAAAGCTAATTTTGTCTAATGTGTTATTAAATAATAAAAAATATAGGTCCTCGCGATAGATTTCAAGTTCCAGGGCAAAGACTGTCTTAAAATCGGACCCTTCCTCAAGGAAATACTTGAGGAAGGGCATAACTCAAGGACGGTTTGGAATTTCGGACTTTTGATAGTTTTCCTGGTATTTTCCGGCAATTTTACTTGGGGTCGTCTCTCATCAATTTTTCGCTATCTCTTACCGTTTCGCCTAAACAATTCGTGCACACAAAGTCCGTAGCCACAAAGCCCGTCCATATTTCTCATTTATATATAGAGATTTCTGATTTTGATCAGGTGGTTCATTTTTTTATTTAACCAAAATGTTTTAAATAAAATAACACATAATAAATGTCTCAATTGTGTTTACCTGGGATGAGTTGTTGCACACGTATGGGAATCCAGTGATTGGAGCAAGAGTTGTGCTAGGAGATGGTGCAATGGAAGTTAATGGAAGTGCAGTGGTAAGGGAAGCAATGACCGGGGAATTTGCAGTCACAGTAGCATTGGCTAGTTCTTTCCCTTGTCGAGTAGAGTTGCCTAGAAACAAGTTTAAGTCAACTTATCATTCAAAAAATTCAATACCGAGTTTTGTATTTTCATTTCGGAGTAGTCACCGTGAATTATGGGCAAAACAAGATATGTATAAGGATATTAAAGATACAAAAAAAGTCCTATCATTCTGTGCTACCCACTAAAATTGTGATACAATAAGTAAATAGTCCATTAGTCCCATTTTAATTGAAAGAAAAGGATCGCGTGGACAAGACTAGCTCTTAATACTGGAAAGGTACATCACCTATACTATTATTAATCAAACCAACCTCACTAGCTTGATTGATAATTTGGCAGACTTGTAACATCGAGGTCAGTGGTTCAAGTCCCAGTTTCAGCGTGGATTTAGTAAAGCGAGTTTGAGTAGTTGTGATATTTTTTTTTTTTTAATTTATGGATTTTATAACATGCAGACCTATATGTAATGCACCTACTTAAACTATAAACTAAATATAAAATTATAGCATCACCTAACTAAAAATTAAACCTATCTATTTCGACAGGAGTTATATTGAAAATATCAATCCCTATATTGTCTGTCCCGGTAGCTCAGTGGTAAAGGCAGCAGTCTGGTAATCCAGAGGTCGCGGGTTTGAAACCCAGCCGGGACATGACATGTTATCCTCCCATTTGGGATTTTTTACCACATAATAATATGTCTTGGGCTTACTGCTGGAATAATGGGACTTTAATAGTCCTAATCGGGCAGTATAAATAAGGCGATATTATTATTATTATCCTCGGACTTGAACCGCTTATAAGGACTCGTCCTCAGCAACAACCATACAATGGTTGTAGAGAAGATAAAACAGCACACTGTCTATTAGTTAAATCTAGCATTAGTGTAGTGGGGAGATTAGGCACGGCCAGTGCTAAGGAGCTGCGGAACTGCAGCACCCCCAGACGAGAAGGAAAGAGTGTTTTTTCTATCTTAAAAAAAAAAATGATTGTTTCACAGCCTTTTTTTATTTTGTAGCCATGAAACAGGAGCTACTGTAGACGCTTGTGGTCTGTGTTGCAGCCTGCCCATCCCGTAGTATGCCTCCCCTCTGATAGGCGAGAAGTGACACAATACTTCCCATTTAGGTGCTGGGTCAATACAAAGAACGTTACCAAATTATTAATACAAATTTTTGGCGGCGCGGGGGTTCGAACCCGGGACCTTCCGCATGGCAATGTTTTTACCACATAATAATACATCTCGGGCTTACTTGGGCTGAAATACTGGGACTTAATAGTCTTAATCAGGCAGTATATTATTATTGCCTATAGTTTGTAGCCTTTGCGTAGGCGAAAATTCTCCTATATTACAATGGTATCACAAAAGTGTTTATCACAAATATCTTCTTTTATGCAAATTAAACATGAGAGAATATTATTAGTAGCTGAGGGATTCAACTGATTTGTCAAAACATAATTGATCCTCAAGGCTACCTGGATGTCCTTTTCCAAATAATCTATTCTTACCATTCACCGGGTCTGCTACAGGTTTTGGTGTAGTGACATTTGATGGGGGTGCCGGGGTAGTTGGTACTATAATAGGGGAATCAAATGACACAATGACAAGGGCTTCAATCAGATGTTCTGCATTCAGTTCTGTGTAGTTGTGTTTGAATATGAGACCTGCAAGAAGAAGGAGAAAAACAAAGTGGTTTAAAAAAAAAAACTTTAATTTTCTTGCTATGCAAAGTTCTATTGTAAAATACAAAAATGTGTAATGTCTAAAGTAAATTAATCTTAGAAGTTTAGAAAAAACCATTATTCTTGCAGATAAATCTCTAAAAAGTAACTATTGGCATTTCATAGCAATTAGGGTATAAGTTTAACACGTTGAGCGCCGCAGGACCCCATGGGGACTTTTTCTATACTATCAACTGGTACCTAAACCCACATGGGGGCTTTAAAATATGACTTCAGTTTATGTTCACTAAGCCCCTATGGGGGTGTTGTATCAATGTATTTCTTATGAAGGAATTATTGCCGTGAAACAGAGCTATAACGTGATGGTCTTGGTTCTGAGCAATCTTATTAGCTAAGATAGGTGATTTTGAAAATTGACCAATTTTTGCTTGGAACAGACAAAAGTTTACCACAAAATCATGCGGCGCTCAACGTGTTAATAAGAAGGGCTCATAACAACCTAAATTTAACAGATATTACTTCCGAGAAATTTCTAATATTAGAAATCGGAAGTATTGTGTTCGTTTTTGTAAAAAAAAATATTTTTTTTGCTCCAATTTTTTTATATTAAAATCAAAACAAAATTTACCTTTAGTTCTGTTGATAAATTGACAATCAATGAAGATATAGGTTTCTATGTCAGTGGCATTTCTCCTCAGATAGGCTGCATCTGTAGAACTCAGAATAACTTCATGAGACAGTTCTTGGTTCAGAGCCACATATTTGTCACTGGCAATCTCCTTCTGGTGCTGGGTCAGATTCAAATTACCATTTAAAAAACCTGTAAACAAAATGAGCTGATTATTCTTAAGCTATATTATTTTCATGAACTCATGTCAATATTCAGAACTATGAAAGATAAGTACACAGTTAAACATACATAGCCAGCATCAATGGCACATTGAATGCACCAGTTCTCATAGGATCACCAAAGTTAAACAATGTCCAGTGAGGAAGACTTTGAGATGTTGGCATTTTGGCACAACCCAGAATGTGTGAGGTCAATGTGGGTAGCAGGTTTGTGAGTTTCCTGCAAATGGAGGGTAACACCCCTGTCGTGATATGACCATGAAATTGAAAGCAATGTTAAACCCAGATACATATATATAGGTAAATTAATCAATTATTACACTTGATATTTACTCTCATTTCTATCTCCATCATGGTGAAAGTATTGAATAATTATGCATCACCATATTAAAAGTTCACTCCAAAATTCAAAAATAAAATTAGATTTAAATTATTGACATAGATTTTAATGTAATTTAAGCACATCTCACTTGTTATATTGTACAAGACACGGTGACTCCCCACTGGTACAAAAACAATTGCTATTTTTCTCTGAACCTTGACTTCAAGTTCATAGATGCCAGGATAATATTTGTGGGCTGGATAGGTGATGTTCCATTCAAACACATTGCTCCTGGATTCCATCATTCCAGAATGTTGTGGGAATGCATTGTCCTCCCAAAAATATTTGAAGTCTTCCTCAGGTTTGGGATTGTTCTCAGATTTCACAACACATTTGAAGGTGATGGTATTCCCCGTCACTATAGGGCCATTGTGAGAGAGTTCTACAGTGAAGCTTTCTGGCCAGCTTGGCCAGGAACATTGAGCTGAAAAAAAAAAAAATATTCATAAAGAACCTTTTTTCATTAATACTTAATGCAGTGAACCCTGCTAACAGTAAGACATGTACAAAAGAGATGAGATAATTGTATAAAAATATGTATCATGTATAATAGGTATAAAAATCTTTTTCTGAAATTATTCAAATCAATGATTACTTGATAACCCAATGTACTATGTATTTATAAAGAAGTAAGGGGCTTAGTTTGTACCTAGATTCTTCAGTAAAAATGAGTCCTTGACAAATATTTTATAACAAAACATTATGTATTTCATCATTAATTTTGTATAACACAGTATTGTGTGGCCCCAATCATACCCAGGTCTTTTAATAAGCACCTTTGATTTCACAACAGGACTATAACTATAGTAGCTAGAGGACTATAAACAGACAACTGACTAGCCCACCCCACAAGCTAGGTTAGATTGCAGTTTCCCAGGGTTGAAGTTTAATTGCTTGAAAAGAATAGCCCCAGTTCTCACGATGGTTGATCAGTTGATCACACATACAAATGTGGTTCAGAATGAGCCAACTTTTTCACTTAAGTTGGCTGGAGACCATATTGATTGGTTTGACACAGGAGTGATGTTTTTCTTTTGCAAATTTCTTGGTCATATGTAATGACAATAACTTAATGAGTATGTTCTATGCTGACTAATTTATTCAATTACCAGACAAAATCTAATTTCAAGAGGTTTGGTTTATCATTAACAAAGTGACAGGACTCATATTGTGAAACATACAGATAGGATAAGGCTGACTAATGTATCACATAATATATTTGAACAATGTTGAGTATTAAGTAGTGCCACAAATCATCAGAGTTTAATGTGTGTTTATTTACACTATCATATAAAACAGAAGTTACAAGTACTATTCAACAAGGAAATCATTGATCCAACTTACCTTTCTGTATGGAAGCAATCAGAAGTAGAAGACATGATTTTAGAATAAACATTGCTGGCAGTTTCTCTTACAGCATACTTGAGTGTTGGGTTCTGCAGGAAGGATGGATCACAACCTTAACCGAATAGTGGGCTATTGCGATTTATTTTTACTTGGAATCGTTTATTGTATAGTTTTCAGGAAAAGTCACGATTTTCTTATCAATATTTTTCAATGAAATTTCTTCTCTTGTCCAGAATGATAAAAATTAACAAAACAAAATGCTACGAAAAGACGATTTATAACTCACCGGTGGAAGCAACTGTTCCATCATTACAGAGAACAAATTCAATTCAACTTTGAAATGTTCCCGATAATTATTTAGAATTAAATTTACAGGAATTAAATTCCTAGATAGGTAACAGTAATAGTCTTTTAACATTCTTTTCCTCCAGTATAATATCCATATTTACATGCCCCAAGAATTGCTGTTGAGCGGTGAGTTTTCAATCTTAAAAATACCAGAGCTATATTTATCTCAAAACGCCTGATATACAAATTTCTCGTGTATGCAATGCGCAACCTATTTGATAGTCTCCAGACAACTTTATTTCAAATTTGGCTCGTCCTGAACATAATATGTTTATGTGCGGTCAAATGTGGGGACTTGGACTTTTTCTTTAAAAGCCATTAAACCTTTTGGAATTTACTAGCTATAGCTTAGAAGCCATGCTAATAAGCTAGTCAGTTCTCTTTTTATAGTCCTCTAGCAAGACCTGAAAATTGCCAAGTGTATATTATACAATGTAAACCAATCACAAGGAAGTAGATAGTGTCCATGATAGGCAGTGTTTTTTTATTATTAGGTACATTATTTGAAATATATTTTTAAATAAATAATAATAAATACCGTTGAGTATTATTTATTTTACAGTATTTGACCAATTTACAAAAAAAAAGAACAATAACAAAAAAAATTACAGATAAGTATACAAATAAATTACCAATACCTACTTAATACAAACGAAATAGATGTTTTGAAATAATTCAAGATTAAAAGAAGAAGAAAAAAAGAAGAGAAAATAGTACATAATTATTCATAGGAATATAAAAAAAGAGTGACTAGGATTTAACTAATGATAATAATAAATTGTACATCATCACAGTTACATAATTATATCAGAGTTACATTAATGTGAGTACTGAAACTGATTGTCAGAAGAACCTTTTATAGTAGAATATAATAGGTACTTGTCTGCCAAAAAAAGAATAGCAAGTGAAAAGTTGTCCAGTAGTTATAAATGAAGGTCATTTGTCTGACCTGAGAGACAACCATGCCCCTTAAACAAAAAGGTGTCTCTGATCTACTAACTCCGATATAGTAGTCTCGGAGATTGATACGATAGTGTCAAAAACAGAGTGCTCGGAGACACGTTTCTCTGGTAGTACTACGAGAGAGTAAAAAAAGCGTGCTCGGAAACATCTTTCTCTGGGAGTACTGCGGGAATGGATTGAAACTCTCCCGGAGAATGTTTAACCAACTTACTCGGAACCTATCCCGGATCTATGCCCGAGCTAATTCGGGACAAGATCCGAGCTAACTCGTCCCGAGTACATGTTCTCGGAACCGTCTCGGAACGAGATCCGGAACACTGTGGCAACACCGGAAATTGAAAGTAAAATTTGCAAAACATTTTCTAAATCGAGTGAATTCTGCAATTTGAATAAATTAATTAGTTTTCCTGAGATAATTAGTAAAACTCAAATACATAAAAGGTAAAGATATTTTATACAGTATTTTGAGAAACTACCGTCAATATTATGTGTAATCTCATTCCTAAGATAAAGTAATTTCGCATCAGTGACTTCTGCTCATCCAAATAAGTGATTTAATAAAACTTGTTTTAAGTAATTTAAGTAATGGTCAATATGTCTGCAAACATAATATCTTTTTAAACTGGACCTAGCATTTAAAATAATTATGATCTATGGAGGAAATCCACATGATATTTTCCACCTGTTTACATCCCAGACGGCACAAAAGGTTACACAAGCTTTATAGACTCTGAATTTTCCTTGTAAAAATAAGCTTTACTTCACAAGGTTTAAAAAGTATAAAAAAAGTATGGATTTTTCCTTGTAAAAATAACCTTTACTTCACAAGATTTAAAAAAGTATGAAATAATAAGTTTGCGGAAAACTTACTTAGGCAAGGTTTATAAACACTTTGGAAAGGTTTCCGCAATCTTTTATAAGTTTTTTAAATATTTTTTTTCGCAAGACATCGGAATAGAGAAAACGCCTTAAAAAATAAATGTGTGACTGTGTATGCAATATGTCTCTCTTCATCAATGGTCTGTGGACTCCATATTGAATTTTTGAAATTAAATAACTGAAAAGTTCATCAAGTCGCAAAACACTTTTAAGTTATTAGTTATATTAGTATTGTAACTTAAAATAGTTCTGTTTTTAGTGATACAATGCTCTGACTGAATTCTGGAGCTCTTTACAAACTTTTACCTTAGAGAGCATGAACAATTTTTGACCAACTGAGGTCAGGATGGTCAACATGTCTGCAAACATAATATCTTTTTAAACTGGATCCTAGCATTTAAAATAGGATCTATGGAGGAAATCCACATGATATTTTCCACCTGTTTACATGTATTGTGCATCCAATCCAACATAGCTTCAATCTGAAGAAACTTTAAACTGGATCCTAGCATTTAAAATAGGATCTATGGAGGAAATCCACATGATATTTTCCACCTGTTTACATGTATTGTGCATCCAATCCAACATAGCTTCAATCTGAAGAAACCTATTCAAGCTGCCTCCCTCCTCAAACATATTGAACCCAACACCGGATAAGTGAAAGTGACTACACATTTTATTGATGATTTAACAATATAATTATATCTAACAATTTCTGATAAAAGTCCAACAAGTTGACTCTTCTGAAGTTCCTTCATCACAGTTTTAGGGTGTAACTAAAAAGAAATTTTTCTCTACTTTAAAAAGTTTACTGTTCTAAAGTGTACCAATTTCCATGCATTAATCATAAGGGAGTTTTACACTCCAATTAGTGGGGTAAGCAATAGCTAAACAATATCTTACATTGTTTTATAGTCAAACCAGGATATGTATGTGGAAATGCTGGAGATTAACCTGTTCCAGATATTCCACTTAATCAGAATCACACTCTAAACAGGTGTCTGACTGGGGGATTTTAAACAGGGAGAAGACCAGTGTTTTGCTAAACAACTATAAACAGAGAACTGACTAGCTAAAGGCTTTTTAATAGGTTCACATTATTGAAGATTTGACTACACTGTTCCATAATCAAAAGATCCTGTGTTCAATTTACAGTTTTTTTCTTCTTTCAAACAGCAAATTCTGTTCCCTTTGAAAATAAGGCATTTCTAGCCCTTATCAGGCTAAGTGAGGTTAACCCTTTCAACCCTAATGGGATTATACGTCCCAGAGATAGCTTTTCCTGTTCAAGTGGGATTATATGTCCCAAAACTACTAACAGAACACCGGTCTCAGTGTTGTTTGATCACATATCTTGATTTCTGTCACGTGACCAAGTTTTATGTTAATACCATGTCTAGTTCTACCTCTAGATCAGTTTGATTTCAGCAAGTGCACAGAGCAGGTGTGTCGAATCTCAAAATAATTACCTAAGTGCTATTTATTTTCAAATCCGTGAAAGCTAAGTGCAGAAATGCAGTTATTTAGAGTGCTTATAGTGTTTTATTGTGTTTAGAATAATTTCCAATGTAATATCTTTAACCTAGTTCAAGTTATTCAAGTGAATAGGGAGGGACTTCTTGGTGGGACATATTGTCCCAGTAGTATTTTTTGGAGACCACCTGGGATACTACGACCCAATCGTTGTTCGTGATGGGATTTATTGTCCCATCAGTACTTTTTACGCGGGACTATTTGACCCAATAGTAGTTTTTCGTGAAATTATTTTTAGACCAGGAGTTTTTTTTCATGTTATTTTTTTCATTTTCGTTTTGATTTTCAAATAAAAAAAATTGATACCAAAAAATAGCTCTAAATGTTGTCATTACTATTCTTGAAGCCCAATATACAGGTTTTAAAAATACTAATGGGACATAATGTCCCACCAAAGAATACTAATGGGATGTTCTGTCCCACCAAAGAATACGGCTGGGATATAGTGTCCCACGAAAGAATACGGCTGGGACTTATTATCCCAGCATTTTCCGGAAAAACGGCAAAAGCTAAAATCTTCAAACATTGTACAGTTCTTATTTATGACCCAATAAATAAGATCCAATGAAGAAAATCTTAAAATTTATACGCTGCAAAAGTCGGGTTGAAAGGGTTAATGTGGGTAGCTGGTACTATTCCCAGTAAATTCAGTATACAACCCCCATTTTTTTTTTAAATAAATAAATCTGTTCTCTGAAAATGTGAGGCTGGTATATCTAGCCCTACTCAGGCTGAGTGAGGTGAATGTGGGTAGCTGGTACTGTTCCCATTAAATTCAGAATGAAATTCCCATCCTCACTATCTCAAATCAGGACAGGGGTTTTTTATGGATCTTCAACCAGCTATGACATAAAAAAAAATATTGTAAGTTAAGAAGAAGTATTAAGTGTTGCAAATTTAGACAGTTTTTTACTTGTAATAAGTACATTTTTTACTATAATGTGTTCATTAATTTTAACTTTTAAAACAGTAGCTTGCATTATTAAGGATTTGACTACTGCCCTTAATACAAAGATTTTGGTTCATTTTTGTTGTTGTGAAACAGATAATTCTCCTTCTTTTGAAAATATGAAGCTGGCATGGGTATACACAGCGTTTATCAGGCTGGGTGAGGTCAATGTGGCTACCTGGTACTATTCCCAGTAAATTCAGAATAAAATGGCCCAACCCAGGCTCGGTGAGCTTAATGTGGGTAACAGGTTTGTGAGTTTCCTGCAAATGAGGGTAAAACCTCGGTCATGATATGACTATGCAATTGAGGTTAAACCCACTTTGAACAATCAAAAAAAAAATTCTGGAAGACTGTTCTTTTTTTACGAATGCCATGTTATAGTCAAAATTCTCTCTGGGTTCTATTTCCTAATTTCATCTTCAATAATCTCAACTTCTGTTCTGGTATTCTTTGTCTTTGGGCAGCCTGCTGCTGGGCAGGAAGATGGCATTTCAGCATATCTCTCTCTTAATTACCTATATGTATAATAGATTTAGATTAATTAAGTCCACTTGGCTTAATTTATCTGCTGATTCTATGTATTATATTCTGTTTGTTTCATGTTTTTGTTTGTTACATATTTTTGCTTTTAATTCTTTTACCATGAAAATGGAAAAATATAAAACTGAAAAACACAAATTGTCTTCTTATTTATTAATGTTAGCATTTCATCAACAGCTTTTCATCATTGTAGAACCAAATTGCCTTGAAATAGTATATTTTTCATCAAATCCAAATTAATTTTAAAAATTTCCTGTGAAATCACAATTTTCAATTTTTTCCGGGCAATGGCGGTGGTATGAAATTCAATATGGAGCCCCTTAATTATTAAGTAGGTATTCAATTTCCAAAACCTTGTAAAAATAAGCTTAATAAAATGCTCAGGGGGAGGAAGTAGTAAGCTTATAGAAGTGTTTCTAAAATGTTAAGCCTTGTCAAAATAAGCTTTATAAAATGTTTGAATCTTGTCAAAATAAGTGTTTTTAAAATCTTTTTAAACACTTTCTGTGCCGTCTGGGATGTATTGTGCATCCAATCCAACATAGCTTCAACCTGAAGAAACCTATTCAAGCTGCCTCCCTCCTCAAATATATTGAACCTGACATGGGATAAGTGAAAGTGACTACAAATTGATGATTTAACAATATAATTATATCTAACAATTTCTGATAAAAGTCCAACAAGTTGACTCTTCTAAAGTTCCTACATCATAGTTTTAGGGTGTAACTAAAAAGAAATTTTTCTCTACTTTAAAAAGTTTACTGTTCTAAAGTGTACCAATTTCCATGCATTAATCATAAGTGAGTTTTACACTCCAATTAGTGGGGTAAGCAATATCTAAACAATATCTTACATTTTACATTGTTTTATAGTCAAACCAGGATATGTATGTGGAAATGCTGGAGATTAACCTGTTCCAGATATTCCACTTAATCAGAATCACACTCTTGACAGGTGTCTGACTGGGGGATTTTAAACAGGGAAAAGACCAGTGTTTTGCTAGACAACTATGAACAGAGAACTGACTAGCTAAAGGCTTTTTAATAGGTTCACATTATTGAAGATTTGACTATACTGTTCCATAATCAATAGATCCTGTGTTCAATTCACAGTTTTTTTTTCTTTCAAACAGCAATTCTGTTCCCTTTAAAAATGAGGCATTTCTAGCCCTTATCAGGCTAAGTGAGGTTAATGTGGGTAGCTGGGACTATTCCCAGTAAATTCAGTATACAACCCCCATTTTTATTTTAAATAAATAAATCTGTTTCTCGAAGATGTGAGGCTGGTATATCTAGCCCTACTCAGGCTGAGTGAGGTGAATGTGGGTAGCTGGTACTGTTCCCATTAAATTCAGAATGAAATTCCCATCCTCACTATCTCAAATCAGGACAGGGGTTTTTTATGGATCTTCAACCAGCTATGACATAAAAAAAAATATTGTAAGTTAAGAAGAAGTATTAAGTGTTGCAAATTTAGACAGTTTTTTACTTGTAATAAGTACATTTTTTACTATAATGTGTTCATTAATTTTAACTTTTAAAACAGTAGCTTGCATTATTAAGGATTTGACTACTGCCCTTAATACAAAGATTTTGGTTCATTTTTGTTGTTGTGAAACAGATAATTCTCCTTCTTTTGAAAATATGAAGCTGGCATGGGTATACACAGCGTTTATCAGGCTGGGTGAGGTCAATGTGGCTACCTGGTACTATTCCCAGTAAATTCAGAATAAAATGGCCCAACCCAGGCTTGGTGAGCTTAATGTGGGTAACAGGTTTGTGAGTTTCCTGCAAATGAGGGTAAAACCTCGGTCATGATATGACTATGCAATTGAGGTTAAACCCACTTTAATCAAACAAAAAAAAAAATCTGGAAGACTGTTCTTTTTTTTATGAATGCCATATTATAGTCAAAATTCTCTCTGGGTTCTATTTCCTAATTTCATCTCTAATAATCTCAACTTCTGTTCTGGTAGTCTTTGTCTTCGGGCAGCCTGCTGCTGGGCAGGAAGATGGCATTTCAGCACATCTCTCTCTTAATTACCTATATGTATAATAGATTTAGATTAATTAAGTCCACTTGGCTTAATTTATCTGCAGATTCTATGTATTATATTCTGTTTGTTTCATGTTTTTGTTTGTTACATATTTTTGCTTTTAATTCTTTTACCATGAAAATGGAAAAATATAAAACTGAAAAACACAAATTGTCTTCTTATTTATTAATGTTAGCATTTCATCAACAGCTTTTCATCATTGTAGAACCAAATTGCCTTGAAATAGTATATTTTTCATCAAATCCAAATTAATTTTAAAAATTTCCTGTGAAATCACAATTTTCAAATTTTTCCGGGCAATGGCGGTGGTATGAAATTCAATATGGAGCCCCTTAATTATTAATTAGGTATTCAATTTCCAAAACCTTGTAAAAATAAGCTTAATAAAATGCTCAGGGGGAGGAAATAGTAAGCTTATAAAAGTGTTTCTAAAATGTTAAGCCTTGTCAAAATAAGCTTTATAAAATGTTTGAATCTTGTCAAAATAAGTGTTTTTAAAATCTTTTTAAACACTTTCTGTGGCTGTCTGGGTAGTCTGCTGTGACTAAAGATAGAGATACTTTTAAGATGTGAACTTATGTGATACTTTTATTTTCATGTCAATTTTTTTTCTAATGTTTCTAAATTGATTGCATAAATATATTGATACCTTAGATTCCTTGGGTCAAATAAGCATGGATTATCTCTATCAACTAGGGGTCAGAAATGGACCCTAACTGAGTTAGAACTGACTTAAACTCGAAAAATTAATATTAAAAATTGAATTCGTATCCAATGTCCTATACATATGTCCTAACTAAAGGGCGGGGTTATTGGTTATTGCCTATGGCAATCTCTTTATTCCAATTGTTTCTAGTCTCTTATTGGGATTTTTCATTCTTTAAGGTGTATTCTTCTTTTTTTTTTGTTTTGTTCTTAATTATTTTATTTTAAATTTCACAATAAAAAAAATGTTCTATTATAAAAATGTGTCGTATTATTTTTAGGTGGTTTTACAGCTAAAATTCCCAGGGTATTTAAAACAGTCTGTGGTCTAGAAGAGACAGTCCCCGAGAATGTTCTCGGAGACGGTTCCGAGAAGGCTCGGAGACAGTCCCCGAGAATGTTCTCGGAGACGGTTCCGAGAAGGCTCGGAGACGGTCCCCGAGAATGATCTCGGAGACAGTTCCCGAGACCGATCTTGGAGCAATCTCGAGCACCAGCAATCGACGCTACGGTGCGGACGTAGACTGTCCCGCAGCAGTCTCCGAACGGTCTCCTAGGTGTCTCCGATATCATTTTTTGGGATCCGAGACAGGACGATACAATCTCGTTCCTAGATCTCGGAGATGGTTCCGAGACTGTTTTTTGTTTAAGGGGTGTGTTACACACAAATGGCATTAAAAAATATATTAATCTAAGAATATAAAATAAATCTTTCCTTTTAATTTTAAGATTTTTTCTTTAAATTATTATAAGGTGAATTTTTTTGTTGTCCTTTATTTAAATTAGCTAACATATTTTTTTTTCCTCATACATATTCATAATTAATTAGCTACGTAATGAACTAATGATCTAGAGAAAATTAAAATAGAGTGAAAACAATGCCTGCAGTATTAATATTAAGGTCTTCTACAATAAACGTTACTATAATTTATACTATAAAACTTGATATAATCTATACTTCAACATAGTTTTTACTCAGTTTAGTTGTAGAAGAAAATCATCTGTTGCTCAACAAAGATTCCATTTTTTTATCAGTTTTGCTTACACATTTATTTCCAAGAATGTAGAACCGTAACAGTTTGTCCCTCCATTCATTGGCAAAGGCTCCTATTCCTGAAAAATATAATAACAAATTAAGCCATAATAATATAGGTACACAATTTTAAATACAACTTAAACCAAACCCAATACATAACTTTTTTACAGTTTTATTTCACCTACTAGTTTAGAATATATCAAACATTGAAATTGATAATTCACAAATAAATTTAATTTTTGGTTCTCTGTGATAGCAATTGATTTTATTTTTGTGTTAAATTAACCAATATAATGTCAAGAATCCGTGAAATAGTATTAGCTACCTACCTATTCTTGAACTTTGTACAACAGTAAAATGTCTTTCGGTGTCTAAATCTTGGATCCAAAGTGAATCATCTTGACTGATGTGTTTCTTATTCATGGACTCAACAGTAACATCCATACTAATACAAAGCTTTGATGGTCCATTACAAAGGTCATGATTTTTTAATGAACTCTTTTCCAATTCAAGAGTAGAACCAGCAAATTCTTTAGCCACTTGATTTTTGATTGGGCTACAACCTTTGGTTTTAATTGTATTTTTTAGACTTGGTTTATTTTTATTTCGTTTGGCATTGAATTGATTCCTCAGACTTTTCATTATGTCCAAGCCATGTATAGGCTCAAGAGATCTTATTAGAACAGCACTTCCTGGTTCTCTACTGGATATGTTGAAGCAATGGTACATTCCTGAGGACAAAATAACACTTTACTTATTAATATTATTTTTTTTTTTTTCATTTTATTATAAGGTCATCAAAGAACAGGTATAATATAGTTACAATTTAAAACGTGAGAAGTAAATTATTAAGAGGGCAGATAAATTGTTGTACTTGGTCCAGTTAAATTCAAACTTATTTTTAACATAAGAAATTGTATTTGGTACTTACCATAGGTAAAGTACACATAAATTGTTCCATGTATCATGTACATTGGTTCATTTCGAGGAGTTCTTTTATTGTTGAAACTATGGGATGCTTTGTCCTCTCCACCACAGTAGCTTTCAGTTTCAACTATTTTACCTACAAGTAAATCTCCTGAGCTCATTTTTCTTACTAAATATTTACCAAGCAAATTATTTGCCAGCTCAATACAAGGTTGGTTGAAAAAATCTACAGGTAAGCATTTTTCTTTTTCTATGTTATTGATTTGAAAAATGTTTCTATGACTCATAGTAGTGGATTTAAGAGCAGTGTAGATATTAATAATGAGAAAAAGATAGAGTTGATAGGTACATAAGAGTTAAAATGGTACACATCATATAAATGAATCTTATAAATACTATGAGAATAAATTAAGGATCAAAGGGTTCATAAAATCCTTTTATTTTGTGTAATAGGTCCTCTGGTCCTAATAGCTCGAAATTCAACATATTGTGGGCTTTATCCTACAGAACTCTCCTACCACAGGAACGTATTACATAAATTAGCTTTTTAATTTAAAAATTGAATTAGGTAGGTAAGTAATTTCTACTTTAGTACTTTCTAAAAATCACATCCCAAATTTATTTGGGAGGCAGAGTCAAGTTACCTCACATTTTTTTTAGCTGATGTTTGTGAAGTTGACAGGTAAATTCGGACTTTTAATATGCATAATAGGTAGTACAAATCATTTTCATTCCCTCAGAGTGGGACATTTTGTACTGGATGAATAGTTTAGACTTTAGGCATAACGTGTAGATGCTTTAGGATAACATCTTCCTATGGTAGAGGTAGCAAGAAATCCCACGACTGGGTGACAATGATTGTTGAGGACATTTTGCATTTTGTTTATCAATCTGGTTATAACTAAGGAATAATTCTAAATTCTGAGATAACCAACTATAAGTTTTAACTAAGATATTATTTTCGCTTGTCTTCAATTATTTGAATTTTAAGGTATTTAAGTTTACCTTAAATTAGGATTTCAATTATTTTAGTTTTCCTTAAGCTTTGTCCCCACGTATTTGCTTTTCTTTTCACTTTCAACATGACGCAAGGCTACAGGTGAAAAGAGATAAAATCTATTTGTCTGCCTTCATCCGACTTTTATTTTTGAAGAAATCACGAAATCCATTTAATTTGTTTACATATGGAATAAACAAGCTATTAGACATGTCAGGAACATACAGAAGCTGTTGTGTGCCACTGTGTGAAAGCACAACTTATAAAACACCCAAGAAACTTTCATCTCCGTTCCCAGAGGTATAGAAACACGGAAATTATGGTGTACTATCATGAGAAGACATCAACTTTTGACAGCTGCATCAGGAGCATACTGCTGCGAAGATCACTTTGATGTGAGTATATTTTTCTTATATTTAGATAATCAAAATGACCTACCCTCCATAGAAAGTGTGCATTATGTAAAAAATCTAAGTATCTCACAACAAGGTGGCACAAGTTACATAATGACTGCAGTAGTTATTGCTTGTTAATGCTTAACTGTTTAACATGTGTAAACACATATGTATATTAAAAAAAAAAAAAAACAAATCAAATCTGTTCAGTGTCATTCCCGATTTTTCTTAACCTCCTGGTCAACTTTGGTTTTGTCTCTGTCTGTTGGTCTATTAAATACATTTCTTGTATCACTCAAATCTCAGAAACTACTGAACACATTTCAACAAAATTTTATACCATAGGAAAAATATTGTATAATTATGGTCCCATTTTAAATCCATCAACTTTGGACTAGTGGTGCTTGGAGCTAAAGACCACATGCCTGACCACCTCTAACTCTTCACTTAAACACTTCTTGACACCTGATTTTGATAATGTTTGTATAATTATGTGTAATAGTGGTTTGTTTACATACATAGTGCATTTTTAATTGATTTTTTTTATTTAATAAAATATGTTGTAGCTCTGATATTTAAGAAAATCTAAAATCGTCGCTCAAGAAGAGGTACCTCGTAAGTCCGAATTTTTCTCTAATACATTTTTGGTATCGTTAGAATTGGAAAAAAATATCGATTTTTTTAAAATCGGTTTTATATGACCATTCAAATACAAAGAATGACACAATAATCGATTAAAGTTTACCTCGTAAATCAATATTTTTGTTTTGAAGAAAATTTCTGGTGAGACCTTGTATCTCCAATCAGTAATATATGTGTATTGTGTAAAATAAATCAGAGATACGAGGTACTTCTACAAAAAATGCACACATGCTTTTCTGAAAATTTTACAAGAATCATTTGAGAGGTACCTCGTATGTCCAATATCTCCTAAAAATACAAGTTTTATCAAAAAAATAGTAATTTCAATTGATAAAACAGGTATATGTTTATGGTTAAACTGATTTTTTTATTTTTTTTAAACCTGCCCACAACTTTACAATCAGTTTTTACTGTCTCCTGAAAAGTTCAAAAATCGGACTTACGAGGTACCTCTTCTTAAGCAACGAAATGTTGGACAAAAAAATCCAAAAACTTCAACTTGCCGATACAGAATTTTTGGTGGTACCTATGTAAAATGTAGGAAAAACAGCATACTACCTTTTTAAACAAATTTAATGAGAATTTTTAAAAGATTTGGAGATGCAATTGATTTAGTATAAAGCCAAGTCCACAATGTGTACCAATCACAAGGAAGTATTGTGTCCATTATTGGTAGTGTATTTTTTTCTAGTTTAATGTTAATTTTGATGATTCTTTGGCCTGAAAATTGTGGAATTCATAGGATTCACAATTTTAACATTTTAACATACTTGAATTTTTAAAGATGATGTAGATCAATTTATACTCTCAAAAAAAAAAAAAAAAATGAAAACATTGCCTGTTGTTATTGACATTCTTCTTATTTTAAATCTGTTTCAGTTGGAAAAAGATTTAGAAAACAGCATGAAGTGTAGAATGATGCCAAGAACACCAATGATCTTAAAGCCTGTTGTTTTGCCACACAAGTTTGCTTGTCAAGGACAGATGGAAAATATTGTCCAAAGAAAACCCAACAAGTTGTCCACTACCTGGGAAAAAAGAGAAGTTGTGCAATCAGCATTGCAAGAAAGTGAGCAGGTTGCAACTGAACAGATTGAACCAGAAAGAGAGGAGATAGATTTTAATATTGATCAACCTAGTACTTTACATCATCAATTTTATGTTGACAATGGTATCCAAGTGAAACCACATTATAGAAGTAAAGAGACTTACTGTTGTTTAAAACCAGACTTGGTAACAACTGGTATAATGGCTATTAGTATTACAGCAGATGTTTCGACAAACACCACTGACATTAAAACAAAATTGAGAGTAGAAGATATGATATTCACTGACACAGACATTAAAAGCTCATCAGTGTCGTCTGTGACTGATTTTCAACCCATGTCTACTGATGGATCCAGTCCATCAACTGAATCTTTAGGAACTAATTATCCAAATACAAAGAGGAAAGTAAAGTCTAATCTTATGCTTTCCTTAGGACTTCCTAACAATGGACATTTTTTAATAAATGCTTTAAAAAATCACTGCCAATGATCAGAGTAGGATATATTCATTTGTTTGAAAAAAAATTGCTGGAATGAACCATACCGTGTTCTGGGTTTAGACTTTGATTTATCCCCTGCCTATATTGGGTATTTGTTTGGAAAACTGTACCAATATTGGCTTTATATTTCAACAAATTTATTCTCTGGCCAACTAAAACCCAATTTTTTTTTTTAAATCAACCCATTCCTTTAGGTCACGGTTTTCTAAAGTTTTTGTAATAATAGATTGTTTCGAAATAAAAATACAAAAGCCAAGTGACAATGTAAATCAAGCTTTGACTTATTCAGATTACAAAAATGCAATACAATTAAATATTTAATATGATGCACTCCAGATGGTACTTGCTGCTATGTTTCTCCTGGCTATGGAGGTAGGGCATCTGTTGCAGAAATTCTACATGAATCCGGATTTCTAGAGAAACTAGAGCCTGGTATTCAGGTAATGACTGACAGGGGTTTTAAACATGTTGTAAAAGACATAACTCAAAAGGGAGCTATGCTAGTGAGACCCCAAGTGTTGAAAGTGCAGGTGCTCTTTTATCAGGTGATGCACGTCTCACTAAACAAATTGCAGTTCTTAAGATTCATGTTGAAAGAGTGATAGGAAGACTTCGGCACTTTTATTTATTGTCACCTCATGCATCTATTGACAACAAATTGATAGGATTGATGGACAATGTTGTCATTGTTGCATGTGCTTGTGCATTGACAAACTTCCATTCTCCTATCATTCAGTAGCTGTACATATATGATGAAACTTTGTTTTTTTTTTTTTTTTTACTTTCAAGAAACTATGTTGTTTGACTCTTTTTTTTTAAACTTTGTTCTCAAATTTCTATTTTATTTTTATCCTTATTCGTTTGTACATAAATGTCCTGTTAATAAATAATTTAAGAATAATAATATTTATCTATATAAGTTTTACTGAATAAAATTTATATTTGTTATCATGAAAAATGTTTCTACATATTTAATTTCTATATACAGCCACCCAAATGTTTGAGGTTATGAATCTGCTTGGTTTGAAGCTTTGACAATTTACCAAAGCTTAAAACTCTGAACTTCTTCTGTCACACATGTTCTGGTTTACCTACAGTTTGTTGTTGGAGCCTGCTTGGCTTCAGCTGGAGGAGTGATGTGATGGTGTCTAACCAAATTAGTTTGGTTAGGACATCTGTATATATATGGTATTAATGTATTTTCTTGTTTATATTATTATTATCCATTTGGGATTGATTTTTGTCTCATCGAAACTTTGGGGATAATCTCCTGTTTTTATAATAATATAGCTCTCTGTCACCCCTATGGAGCATGGGCCTCCCCCTATGAGGGGGTTATTGGTATTTGGTATTGTATCTACATGTTATCATACAGTATTTCTATTTTCCCTGTTATATGTTTGTTTTGTTGAATTTTATGTAATCAGTTCCTTATATTGGGGAGATCCCCTAGTTTTTTTTTTTTTTTTTTTTTTTTTTCTTTTCATTTATTTATTGGTATTTTATTTTATAATAATACTATAAATATGTAGTAGTGGTGTTAATATATTATGATAACATTGATCAGTTTAACTCATGTACCAAATACATCAGTTAAACAAATTTCATACGTTAGTTAGACCATTGCTTTAAACTTGTGTCCACAAATCATCCAAAATACAAGACGTACATAAAGTCTCAACCAGGCCATATCAAAAAATGCAAAAACTTGTAAGCCTTTTTACACAGTGTGTTCATAAAGTTTCGATTAATTAGCAATATCACCGAAACGACAAGAGATGTTTAAAAAAATGGAACAAACTTTGAATATCAATTTCCACCATACCAACATAATTATACCTAATTTCTACTAACGGTGGAGCGTTGAAGATTTTTTTCTTCTTTTTCTACTTCTTCTAGTTGTGATATTGAGTGAGCTATTATAATATAATATTACACTCGGATTTTTTTGTTGATTTTTCAATTGATTCTTACGAATTTCAGGTCTGAGTGAAAGTGAGACTATGTATATAATTGTACATCCTGTATATTTGTTATAAAAAAAATATCTTTGTGACTTTCTTGAAATAATTCAATGAATAAAATTGAAATGATTTTGTTTCCTGTGAAGTGAATTTGTTATTTTTTTTAAAGTCCATGAATAGGTAACATACCCTAATTAAGCTAGTTATTCGGTATCATTTGATATTTTTTAATAATATTTTGTAATTTTAAAAATAAATAAATAAAGCTGGTTAGTCTTGAGACTTCTTAAGCCATTATATAAAAAAAAATTCAGAATACCAAAAAAGTGATTTTCGGCCATTGGTCCGTGCGTCTGTCTGTCCGTCCGTCCGTCTGTGAACAAGATATTATACCACACGAACCACGAAACTTTTGGTTGAAATTGGCTGCATTCTGCGACCGCAATAATCGGCCGGAAGGGCCGTTTATTTGAATTGGTAAAATAACAATAGGGGTTTACTCAGATCATTTTTTTTGTTGATATCTTGAACTTTTTGGAACCCGGCCCTAATTTACCGGTATTTTCGAGGGTCCTCATTAGACCAACTTTTACTTCCGAGAAATTTCTAATATTAGAAATCGAAAGTATTGTGTTCGTTTTTGTAAAAAAATATATTTTTTTGCTCCGATTTCAATTTTTTTCATATTTCTGGACGTTTTATAACCTCCTGAGCAAATTTGGTTTTGTGTCGGTCTGTTAAAACGATTCCTTGTAATCTCGAAAATTACTCGACGGATTTTGATGAAATTTTGCACACATCCAGGAGACATTCTGTAGATGGTCCCATTTTAAATTCATCGAATTCGTACTAGCGGTTCTGGGTGAAAGAGACCATGCCCCTGACCACTAACTTTTTACTTAAACGCTTATATCTCGTGAACGGTACACCCGATTATGATTAAATTTTGTAAGTATAAGCATATTATTGTTTTACAAAGGCTATTTATTTTTAAATTAATTATAATTTGACTCAGATATTTAAGAAAATCCGAAATGTTGGACAAAAAAGTTAAAAAAATAAGGATCACGACTTGCCGATACATTTTTTGTGGAATCTAGAATATAGAAAAACGATGTTCTACCATATAAAACAAATTTGAAGAAAATCGGTTCAGTCGTTTTAGAGATACAAGTAATTTTGTATAAAATCTCAAAATTGGCACGTGTTTACAATGTGAAACAATCACGAGGAAGTATTGTGTCTATCATTGGCAGTGTTTTTTATTATTTGTCGTAGGTGGAGGTTGTGACATATCAAATCCAATGATTTTGAGGTGTTGATTACCAATTGGATATTTATTTTTAGCCAACTGTTACCTTTGAGTCACCAATGGCTTTTAGTCTGTTCTCATTCCTAATAGGATAAGGAAAGTCGTGTGATGATTACACCAGATTTTTTTTTCGTGCCTCCGTGGCGTAACGGTTGTGACTACTGCCCGTAGTCCAGAGATCCTGAGTTCGATTCCCGGTTGGAGCAGACTTTTCGCACAGAAAATTCTGTTCCCTCTGACCATGTGAGGCTGGCAATTCCGGCCCTACCCAGGCTGGGTGAGGTTAATGTGGGTAGCTGGTACGATTCCCAGCGAATGGAGGGTAAAACCCCGTCCTGTCTACCTCAAGTCAGGACGTTAAAACCAAATAGAATCAATGGACATGAAAGAGCCTAGACATTGTGAGGGAAAGTGATAACAGGTATTGGTGTGAGCAGCGACCGGTGTACCCGGTGGTGGTATATTATGTTGCAATCTTATAATTTATTGTGATATAATAACACAAAAAAAAAACAAATTTATCTATTTAGTATCACTAACGAATTGAATATAGTTTTAACCGATCGGCATTTTAAAGCGCACGAATAGCTCAGTGGTAAGATATATACTCGCTTACCATGCGTAAGGTCCCGCCGACGAAAGAATTGTATTCAAAATTTGGTTACAGTTTGTAAGGAATACCTTAAGGACAGTTTGCAATTGCAAACTGTACCACTTCTCGTCCATCAGAGAGGAGCCATACTACACGGGATGGGCAAGCTAAAACAAGGACCACAATCACAGTATAGTAATCAGTAGTGGAATTACATCACATAATACACCCTGTATTGATTTTTTACTTTCCTTATCCTATGTTTAATAAGGAAAGTATGTATGATTTTATTTGTGGTGAAGCAATACCAAGAGCAGCCTCCTTCACTTTTAGAATTTTATTGCATTCATTTCTTTTTACTCTGGTAATGCCGCCACTGGTCGTTACTCATAGAAGTAACTACTCATTTTTCCTCACGAGGTATTCGTGGACCCCGAACATCCAAGTACAGAGCAGAAAAATTCCTGTTCCGCTGGGGATCGAACCATATGCGTGCAATGCCTAGCGCGTTAACTCACTCGGCAACGGTGACTACATAAGGAAAGTAATAAAGAAAGTAAGAAAGTACTGTTTACCTATTCGTCGAAAACTAGACCTACCCAGTTTTTTCACATTTCTGGACTAATCATATCCTCAGGATACCAAAAAGTTGTTTTCGTCCATAGGTTCGTGCGTCCGTCTATCTGTAAGAATTTATGTGTGTAAACACGATATCTCGAGAACGGTAAGAGCTACAGACTTGAAATTTGGTGTAAATTGAGCCCGGGTTAAAAAAGATCAAGATATTAATAAATAAAAATGATCTGAGTAGACCCCTGTTTTTTTCTGTTGATCTCTAACTTTTTATAACTAATTTAAGGAAGCGGCTCTTGCAGCCATCTAGATCAGAGTATTTTTACGTATCTAGATCAGAACATGTGTGTAAGAAAGTTAATTCAAGCGGCCCCCGAAAATAGCAAAAACGTGGGGCCGGATACTAAAGCGACAAGATTTTCAAAATGACCGGTTGAAAACTCATTTATTTTCTCATTACACGAAAAACTCGCCCCATGATTTATTTTCTTAAAATTTACAATTTTGCCAGAACCGCCACACGACTGCTTAAATCATGTGTTAAATGTGTTTTTATAAAAAAAAGTGACACTTCTGTTGAACCGGCAGAAATTATGTCATACACAAAAATATTGTATTTAATATGGCATTTCAAAAACAGTTTAGTTTGTCCAAATCGGATAAGCCGTTCAATAGTTAGATTTGCTAAAATTTCGAAATTTTTAGAATTATCAGCAAGTATATTCTATGCGTATATAAATTGCCATTTTGTGTCTTTAGAAGTTATTTTTTGAAATTCAAACTGACGCTTTCGAAGGCAATAGGAGTCTTTAGGGTTGATGTGAAACACATTGTTATATGTACAGGGTGAGCATAAAGTCTCACCCCACCCCCCGTATCTCGAGAATGGCTAAAAATACAAGAAAACGCAAAAAACGTATCCCTTCAATTTTAGGAGGATTAATTTTCAGTCAATTTTTTTTTTGCCTACACGGCCCCAGTCAGGCTGGGCATGGACCAACTTTAAAATCTTAAATAGAATGGTATGTCTTGTGGCATGTTGTTTTAAAGGAATTTACGGTCAACGAGTTTATAGGTCAAAATATATGGATATTACGCAGAACGTTCGACCCTGTATCTCGAGAACCGTAAGTCGTAGCTCACTGAAATTTATTGTAATGAACTTCTCTCTATGAGACCTTTAAAACAACATGCCACAAGACATACCATTCTATTTAAGATTTTAAAGTTGGTCCATGCCCAGTGCCCAGCCTGACTGGGGCCGTACGTGTAGGCAAAAAATTTTTGACTGAAAATTAATCCTCCTAAAATTGAAGGGATACGTGTTTTTGCGTTTTCTTGTATTTTTAGCCATTCTCGAGATACGGGGGGTGGGGTGAGACTTTATGCTCACCCTGTACAAATAACAATGTGTTTCACATCAACCCTAAAGACTCCTATTGCCTTCGAAAGCGTCAGTTTGAATTTCAAAAAATAACTTCTAAAGACACAAAATGGCAATTTATATACGCATAGAATATACTTGCTGATAATTCTAAAAATTTCGAAATTTTAGCAAATCTAACTATTGAACGGCTTATCGGATTTGGACAAACTAAACTGTTTTTGAAATACCATATTAAATACAATATTTTTGTTTATGACATAATTTCTGCCAGTTCAACAGAAGTGTCAAAAACAGTGAAATCAGTATTGGAAACTAGCCGCGTTGCGTCTAGGCCTGCCACGAAAGCCTTCAGGCTTTGGCCGTTGGTAGGTAAATGTAAATTACATTCTCTTGAAAGGTTGAAGTAAAGATAAACAAAATAGTACCGTTAAAAACATTTATAAGAATATAAACTTCCTTTTTTCTTTTGTGGTCCTTTTTATTGTTCTAATTTGCGAAGGATAAAAACAGTGAAAATTTTGTCAAACACACACACACAAACATGTTTTCCACCATTTTCTACTGAGGAAGTGCTTCACATAATGCCGATAAGTGATGTAACAAGAGGAATGTATACCTATTATCTACTTACAGTACTTACCTAATGACCTTAATCATTACAAACGGAACTTTAATGTTGCGGGAATTTAAACTATTTATTTAAATATAGAGGGGAAAAACATTGTTCTAATAAGTACATGAATCTATTTGGTATATTTAATTCCCATAAAGCTGCAGTGGGATATTATACTACCCATTCTGCATAAGGTCGTTTTTGATGACGTCATAAAACGACTGTTTTGACTGCCATCTTCACACACTAAAATGTGAGGTAACTTGACTCCGGTAAATTTATCAATTCACATTCAAAATTTCAAAATCGAGAATTTCAAAAAGAGCGGTCTAAAAGAAATGCGCCTAAAAATCAATTGAAGCACGCAATGTGCAATATAATGTACACAGCTAACTTTTGCAGGAGCTCTACATATATTATACACTAGCCAAAACAAAATAGGGCCCACCTGAAAATTTTCACGACATCGTGTTTAGGACACCTTAAGGTTAAACTTTAGGGTATTAACATGTCCTAATCTTGTTTATTGATACTCTGAGACAGTTGGTATGGTTTTATTTATGGATATCACTGGGTAATTAGTATTTATTTACCTTTTCTAGAGATAATACTCTATTGTGACAGTAAAGTTAATTTTAATGGTTGTTTTTAATTTATTCTTAGACCAATAATTTTCAATAAAAAGTCTTTTTGGGTGTTTTGTATGTTTTTTGTGACACTATGCCGGGTATTAGTCGACATTTAAATGCAGAATCTTCTTCTCGTGCCATCACCTTGCTGGAAAATGGAGCCTCCCAGAGATTGGTAACAAATCGGCTTCGTGTGTCCCGAAGAGCCATTAGAAACTTATGGAACCATTTTCAAGAGACGGGTAGTGGTGACAGAAGACCTCTGGACGGCATCGCATTACTTCGGAGCGGGAGGACCGTTTTATTCGAAGAATTGCCCTACAACAGAGATTTGTCTCAGCTCCTGCGATACAAAATCAATTGGAAGCATACTCAAACGTTCAAGTAAGCTACCAAACCATTAGGAATAGGCTCAGAGAATCTCAGGTGAGGTCAAGAAGACGTTTGGTGAAGCCAAAAATGACAGCAGCTCACCGAGCGTTAAGATTAAGTTTCGCGCGAGAGCACATCCAATGAGGTATGGACAACTGGCAGTGGGTGCTCTTTTCGGATGAGTGCAAGATTAAGTTTCATAGTGATGATCGACAGATTAGAGTATGGAGACGTACAGGAGAAAGATTTTCTGAGCCCTGCATTCACGAAACTGATCGGTATGGTGGCCCAAGTGTCATGGTATGGGGAGGGATAAATTTAACTGGTAGAACAGAGCTTGTAATTTTCCGTGACAGCAGAGTAACCTCGGAGAGTTACTTTGAGCAAGTCATTGAACCTCAGGTGATACCATTTGCAGATCGTTTGGGCCCGAATTTTGTTTTGATGCATGACAATGCTCGCCCTCATGTCGCGCGCGCTACCAGGCTAGCTTTTCAGGAGGCGGATATCGAAGTAATGAACTGGCCTGCAATAAGCCCCGACCTAAATCCGATCGAACACGTATGGGATCAACTCAAAAGGAGACTTAAAGTACAGAGATTGACCATAGGATCTCAAGAAGAACTCATACGGGCCTTGAAAGTGTGTTGGGACGAAATTCCTCAAGAAAACCTTGTCAATCTCATTCAAAGCATGCCAAACAGAATAGAAGAGTGTGCAAGGGAAAGAGGGACACACACTCATTACTGAGAATTGATCATCACCACTTTACAGCGACTCAGAAGACTTTAAACATAACCTGAATAATTAAGGTAAACATGACAGTTTTGTAAAAAATCTTTTAAATGGTTGAAATAACCTTTTTTCCCTTAAAATACTGTCACCTTTACTTAAATAAAATGAGCATGGCCTAAAATAAATACATTCCTTAACTTTCTGTATAAAAAAATAATACTTATGCTTTGTTATTAAGAAAAAGTTGGGTGGGCCCTATTTTGTTTTGGCTAGTGTACTATATTACATTACAAAGACACAAAGCCCGTTCTTATTTCTCATTTATATATATAAAAATAATTATAGAGATTACATATTACTATCAATCCGTGATAGTTATTTATACTATACTCACCGGCAGAAGTTAACCGGACACTTGATATTTTTCTATTTGACTCCATGTTAAATTAAATTTTGTAGTTGAAATTTTCAAGCTATTTTTGCTGAACAGAAGACACAAATGTTTAACTTTTCAGGTACCTAAGTTTTATTATATATTTTTTTTAAATCATACACGCTTTATTTTCTATAAAAAAAATGACTAAATTTTTTTTTTTTTTTTTTTTTTTTTTTAAGTGGGGTTTAACGTCGCTTTCAACTGCCATGGTCATATCACGACGGGGGTTTTACCCTCCATTAGCAGGAAACTCACAAACCTGCTACTCACATTGACCTCACCCAGCCTGAGTGGGGCCGGGAAAAGCCAGCGTCACGAGAATTAGAATTTGAATGGTCACCCATCCAAGTCTTAACCTCGCTGGATGTCGCTTAACTTCGGTGTTCTGAAGGAAACCGGTGTATTCAACATGCCATCGACGCTGGCTAATGACTAAATTATAGTTAAAAATATGATGTTTATGTTTAGTAATATTCTCCATACTGTTACTTTTCTATCAAAAGAAAAATAACTAGAAAATTTTAATCACAAAAAAAGTTATGTCAAATTCAGTCCATCAAGAAATACATGGAGTCAAATGCAAAAACAACAAGTGTTCACTTAATTCTGCTGGTGAGTGTATATGCCCGTTCCTACATTTTATTTCCCTTTTAACCTGGTTCGCATTTTCATCTTGATTGTTATTTCAACACAGGCATAATATGGTACCCTTTGTCATCTTGTAAACCTGCTAGAGGACAGGAAGGCAGCTTTCACAGCATTCTCTCTTACCTATCTATTACCTATAATCTGTGACTTTAGAAAGAAAATTATGGGTACAGGAACTATGAAAGGTCCAAGGCTCGAAAAGCGCGGCAGGCAATGGCAGACATTTCCTACCCTACCCGATACTTAAAAAAGAAAGAAAAGAGTATGCATACCGTTGAGGGTCGAGGTGGTCAAACATCTTTCTTAAGTGAGAGAAATTAATGCTCCAATTAAGCCCAGAATCCCATGAGTGCAAAATTTTGTCTCGGTTTAGTTCCCAACAATCCCAGTGCTCTTTGTTATTGTGTTGTTCGAGTGCCGTGTATTTTTATGTGTATGCAATATACATTCGTATTTTCAATCGTGGGAATTTTTAAATAAATTCCTTATCAAATATGTAATGGAGAAGGGGTTGCCAGCTTTGCAAACCGAAAACAATTCGATAGATGTAAACATTTTTCTTGGGTGATGGATCTTTAGATTTTCTATGAGAAAAATCAGAAAAAACGTGGATTTTCTTCAGTTTCAATCTAGAATTAACCATATCAAATGAACTTTCACCCCGAAATAAGCTAGTTCCTCGAGCCTTGAGACATGGAGGTCGATGATGATGAGGACTGTGTTGTTCAGGAGGTAAGTATTCAGTGTGAATTAGATCCAAAACCAATGTGGTGCATGAAGCCCCAACACAATATTTTAGGAGGAACATGCTGGTGTTTTAGATTGATTTGTTATCTTGTTCCAGTAAAACTCAGTAGTCTCCAGTTCCCTGGCATTCTGAACATTACGTCTTGTTTATATTAAGAATGGCACTGGCCCAGTTTATTAATGAGGCATCATTTGTAACCAGTCAAGAAGAAGTCAAGAAGATTACTCAGGAAGTAATTTGGTAACTAGGTGTGAAATATAAAACAGGGTTTCAACAAAGAGGCCAGACAGTCCCTTGAGTGGAACTAAGGTGTGCTGTGATTGGTCAAAAATCTCACTAATGCAATGGTCTGGCC